>WEIS01054299.1:0-13407 GCA_013389965.1 Todus mexicanus
TGGTAAATGGGCAGTAAGTGCTTGATTTTAAAATGGAAGCTTTGTTTTCCGAGTGTCTCATAGTGTTTGTTATAGCAATTGTCTTGCTGAAATCAGTGTGATACGCTGATGGCATCAAAATTTACCCGTTCTTATTACCGCTTGCTTACCAAAAACTTAAATAAAAATGAAGAAATTACGTAGTAAGGGAGCATCTCAAAGTGCATGTTTTGTCTGTGCTTAACAAAATTCCTTCCTTCCAGCCCTATTATTTTTGCTTGGGAACTATTCATATAATTATAAAATAAATGCTTTAATATAACATTTATTTATGATTGGTACTGCTTCCATTGTTGTGCATGCACTGAAGGGAGTCTAACATTGCAGTTCACTGTTAAATCTGTAAAGCCTTTGTTCTTTACAGCCTGAAACAACTAAGAGGTGCTCAGAAAAACATAATCTGTACCTTTTTTTTTCCATTTTCTTTTTTCTTTTTCTTCTGTGCACTTCTATATCTTTACATATCCTGATGCTTACTTCTGAAGGGAGAGTCTCTGGGATCTCTTGCTAGCTTCTTAGCCCTTCACAAATTTGAAAAACTCTCAGAAAGTTCCACAAACAGCAAAACTGTGTGGTGGGCAACAAAATTAACAGTCCAAGTGCCAGGAAGGGTTGCTCAGGGAAAGGGAAGTTTGACAGAGCCGAAGAGTAAGATGAGGAGAGTATCTGCCTCACTGCCTTGAGATGCAGAATCTGCTATTCAGGAGCAGAAAGGACAGCAACCTGGCAACAGGGCAAGTAATCTTAATTTCTTCCTAGAATCAGGCTGAACTTTAAAATGTTGCAGGTTTAATTTAGATAGCTAGGACAGGTTGTGGGTTTAGATTAGGTTGGATTTGTGTGATGAGTCCTTTTGTTTCACCTCTATAATGAAACTCACTTGTACCCTAAGTGATTAAGTAGTATAAGCTACATCACTGCTAATGTTTTCATGTTATCAGACAGGTTTAGCACATTTTATCTTACGTAGCGCCGTTGTCTTCAAGCGAGTGACATATTTTTATAATTCATGTAGGTGCAGAATAGATGGGAAATTATTTGCAATGTAGAAGATTTTGAATATCACAAGACACCAGGCTAATTGAGTTAGTTAACTCACTACTCTGGACTTCAAGAGAGCAGACTTCATTCTCTTTAAAGATCTGCTTGACAGGGTGTCATGGGATAAAGCTCTTGAGGGAAGAGGGGCACAGAAAAGCTGGTCAATATTCAAAGATTATCTCTTTTAAGCCCAGGAGTAGTGTATCACAAGAAGAAGGCAGGCAAGAATGTCAGGAGGCTGACATGGATGAAAAGGGTGCTACTGGACTTCCTTGGTCACAAAAAGAACAGGAGTGGAATCAAGAACGGGATAAACGGGAGAATTGTTGTCCAAGCAGACAAGGATCAGGTTAGGAAAGCTAAAGCATAGATAGAATTAAATCTGGCCAGAGACATCAAGGGGAATAAGAAGAATTTCTTCAGGTATATCAGTGGCAAAAGAAAGGCTGATGAACATGTGGGGCCTCTCCAGAAGGAAAATGGAGACCTAGTCACAAGGGATGCAGAGAAGGCTAAGATACTCAGTGACTTCTTTGCCTCAGTCGTCACTGACTGCACCACCCAAGTTCCAGAAGGCAAAGGCAGGGGATGTGAGAAGGAATATCTGCCCACTATTAGAGAAGATCAGGTTCGTGAACATCTAAAGAACCTGAAGATGCACAAGCCCATGAGGCCAGGTGAGATCCATCTGCGAGTCCTGAAGGATCTGGCAGATGAAGTTACCAAGCTGCTATTCACCATATTGGAAAGGGCATGGCGTTCTGGTGAAGATCCTGCTGACTGGAAAAGGGGAAACATCACCCACATCTTCAAAAAGGAAAACAAAATAAGACCCCAGAAACTACAGGCCAGTCAATCTCACCTCTGTACCTGTCAAGGTCCTGGAGGAGATCTTCCTGAAGGCTCTGCTAAGGCGAATAGAAAATGAAGAAGAGGTGATTGGTGGTAACCAACGTGGCTTCACTAAGAGCGTATCCTGCCTGATGAATCTGGTGGCCTTTTATAATGGAGTCACCACATCAGTGGATAAGGGAAGAGCAACTGATGCCATCTACCTGGACTTGTGTAAAGCGTTTGATACTGTGCCACATGACACCCTGGTCACTAAGTTGGAAAAATGTGGATTTGACGGACAGACCACTCGCTGCACGAGGAATTGCCTGAAAGGTCGTGGTCAAAGAGTGGTGGTCGATGGCTCAGTGTCCCAGAGGAGACCAGTGATGAGTGGCATCCCTTAGAGGTCAGTGCTGTTTAACATCTTTGTATTGAAGGCACCCTCACCAAGTTTTTGGACAGCACCAAGCTATGTGGTGCGGTTGACAGGCTGGAGGGAAGGGACACCATCCAGAGGGATCTGGACAGGCTTGAGAGGTGGTCCATGCCAACCTCGTGAAGTTCAACAAGGTTTGCATCTGAGTCAGAGCGCTCCCAAGGACAAATACAGGCTGAGTGGAGAATGGCTTGAGAATAGTCTTGATGAGAAGGACTTTGGGGTGATGGTTAATGAAAAACTCAACATGAGGTGGCAATGTGCACTTGCAAATGAGATGGCCAGCTGTATCGTAGGTTGCTTCAAAAGAAGCATGGCTAGCAGGTCAAGGGAGGTGATTCTACTTCTACTCTGCTCTCATGATACCCCGCCTGGAGTGTTGTGTCCAGTTCTGGAGCTCCCACCACAAGAAGCACATGAACCTGTTAGAGCAAGTCCAGAGAAGGTCCATGAAGATGATCAGAGGGATGGAGCACCTCCCCGTCTTACTCAGGCCTTCCAGTACCTGAAGGGGACCAACAAGAAAGCTGGTGTCTTTAACATCACACAGAGAGCATACAGAGAGAATTTATTCTCAGTGTAGCTGTATGTGTGAAGAAATTGCTAACTATGGCTTATTTTTATCATCTGACAGCAAAAAAAAAAATGACATCATGTTCAGCCAGCACAGCTGAGAGTGCAAGAGCTCCTTTCCATTCAGTACAAGCCTGAGATTAACCTGCCTCTGACAGTATTTTGCATTACTCTGGCTGATACAGGCTGAATAAGATTACTTTTCCTACTTCTATCTGGGGATTGTAAGCTTCACAAGAGATGTGGTAAGCTGTTTTAGAACAAGAGCATCTTATGCTCTGAGAACAAATTCCAAAGTACAGTTATAATACTGTGGTTTGGTTTCCAAATAGGGAACACCTGTACCTTGCTACTTACATGTTGTCCTGTAATTGTCCTGTACGAACTGTTGAGTCTGTTTTGAAGTGCACTTTCTCATACAGTAAATTAAATAACCAACATAAAAGAACATCAGAAAATCAAATTCCACAGTTTGCAAACTCCAGTGCTGTTGTGAAGGTCTGAATAATGAATGTGTCTTCAGATGTCTGTAGTGGGCTTCTCCCACTGGAACGAAAGCAGCAATGGCAATCCTTCTGGGATTCAGCGGGAAGAGATATCCCATACATGTCGCTAGAGGAGATGTTTGTGTACCAGAAGTGGAGTGTGAGAGGAACAGCATTCCAAGGTTTGCTCTTGCCCTTGGGAAGGAACTGGCATCTTGTGATCACAGCAGTGGTTGCAAGGGATGAATCATGGATAGATTTGACACTCTTGCAAGTGAAAACAGTTTAGCCAATGGCTCTGATAAGTGAGATATGTCTAGAGATTAAATTTTTCTTCATGCCTTTTCATCCAGTTGTCCACACGGAGATGCAGTGAATGCCGAGTCCTCATATTCTGGTCAAGTTCCTTCTACCCATTGTAGCCAACAGTTGTTCCGTAGGTGGTTTGCACAGCAGGGGCACCAATAGCCAGTGCCTAAGAAGTCTCTGCTGCTTTCCTAAATAGTTTGTTGTCAGGAAATTTAGAAGGACTTTTATAGCTTGCTGTTTGTTTGGCTGGTTGGTTTTTTATTCTTAATACTTCATTTTCCTAGTTCATTATTCCAAATTGCCACCACAGAGTTTACCTTATCCTAGCTTCTACAGGCTGCCTCCCACTTCCTTCCACTGTATCTATATGTACCATAATGAGGTGATTTGTCTCCTGTTGTTCGTTTTTTTCCTACTTTTTCTTGATGCAAAATCATGTTCTGATAGGTGATCTCTGTTCATCTTTCTTTCAAGCATTGGGAAGTGCTGTGGCCACACTGACATGCTTAGTATCTTGGAGAGTTCTCAGTTTCTTCTGGTCAAGATTCTCATGTGTTTACGAAATAAAACTCACTGTTGCATTTTCGTCTAGTGGGACCCTTCCCTGTGATTATCAACAACGTCTGGAGACATTTTGATTTTCTCTCTCCTGTGTGGGATATTCACCTTCTAAGATCAATTCCTTTCCCATTGCAGACCACCATAGCACCCCTTGTCTTTCCGTTTCTTTACCTATGAAATTCTCTGGTGTGTTATAGGGTATTTTGGTGTGAACCAGGAGATGGCAGGGCTCTCACAGCATGCAGCAGAAATAAAGGATTTATTTTTTAACTTTTTTGAACTTAACAGCTATTCCGCAGTTGCCTGCAATGACAGTGTACTGCAATCAGTGACCAAACTGGGTTGTGCCAATCTATACTTCTTATCTCTTCTTCCTAGATCCAATTATCAGTACCTGAATTGCCAGAGTATCAGAATACCTAACAGTTCCCCACAAAACATGGAATAGGTCACAAAATCATCTATGTTTACGGTTTAGGGTTGTCCTTATTTTAACGTCCCTTCAGCTGGTTGGAGGCCAAGTACCTGTGACAGAATACAGAGAGCCTGCTTGTTTTCTCCAAACAAATGAGTTAGCTCCCAGTATCAGTTTAGCATGAATGAACAAGGTGAAATAATACAGACCATTTTGGTTGTCAGAAGATAATCAGGAAACTGGGGAAAAAAAAAAAAAAAAAAAAAAGCTTCTTGTTATTCAGAAGGGAGGAGTGAAATGTTTCACAATGGGATGCTTAGGTAGGTTTGTAGCCTAAGGTGTGTGGTTGTTCCATATATTTCCATACATCAGCCGTTATGGTTTTGGCTCCTTTACCATGAACAATTCACGCTGGAGAGTGTCAGAAAGTAAGCCTTGATGCAGAAAATTGCCAACCGCAATTTGATCGCTCTCTATTGAAAAGCCAGGGGTTTTTATCTATGCCATTTACTCGTTCATCAGCTGTATTTCTGGACTCAGTTCTGGGCTTCAGTTGCCATGAACCCATAGCTCTAGGTAAGGTTACGGGAAGTACTTAACCATGTGAAGAACTGAAACAAATGTTTGTCTGATAAAGCATCAGAAACTGAACTAAAGCAACTGTTGTGATGTGGCAAGAGCTCTGTTGTAGTTAATCAGCTATTTCAGTTGTTGATTCAAATATTCCTCCCTGAGAGTTCATATTCATACGCTGTTCAGTTTTATTAATTTACCTAGTGAACTGCTATTTATTAAGACTGCTGTAGCAGCCCAAGTTTTAAAGCCCAGATCTTCAGCACCAGCTTTGCTACTTGGTGCCAAAGCTGTGATCAGGTATTTCTCCTCAGCAGGCACAGTACACAGCACATATTTGTTCCAGGGGAGCTGTTTCCCTCTGCCCCAAGTCCTTCTCTACACATGAAAGTTTACCAGAAGAGCTATTGCTGAATAATGACATCAGAATGAGAACTTGTAACCCAGAATTTGGAATTACATATGGGCTTACTTTAAGGAAAAGAAAATCATCTACCAGATATAGTCCAGCAAAAAAAACCCCCAAGAATATTAGCAGGGCAGGTATTTCATGCGTGTACTTGCAGCCTTTTACCACACGGTACACCAGGCAAAGGAAGACTCAGTCCCTGCTTTGAATTTTTGTTCCCTGGGACAGTCTTTCCCTTTCCCTGTCAATAGGTTTGCTGGTGATTTATGAAGAGGAACGAAAAATAAACAAATAAATAAATAAATAAATAAATAAGGGCGGGGGGAAAGAGACACTAACCAGAGTGCAGGCCCAGAAAAATCTGTTAGAAAAGCATAGGTTGTGAAAAAAACAGTTAAGTGGGAAACATGAAGTGTGAGGGTTTTCGGGATTTTTTTTTCTGTTAAAAAACATTGAGTCATGATTGTGACACTAAGCCAAAAATTGAAAAAGAACCCCGTAATTTCTATTTATTTCTGCAAACATTATGGTAAAACCATGGCATTCTCATGACAATACAAACCATGAAAATGCTACTATTCTTGAGCTTTGTCCAGACCTTATCATTCTCATGTCACATGCAAACAATCATATTTAATAGACTCCATATTTATGAGAGCTATTTATAGGTAAAGTACAGGAAAACCCTCTAGACTATGTTTTACTGTTTGGAGTAGCCATCCCGTGTTGCTTAAGCGTTCAAAATGTTGAATCGCTTAGTTTTGGAAAGCTTGACAATCAGTGATTGTAAAGGAGGTCTGCCTTTCAGAGTGCTCCCTTACACCACTTCTGAAAAGATGGTGAATGAAATACATGTAAGAGCATGCGCTCAGCCATGCAGGAATCAAAAACAGATCGCAAAAGCTGTGCTTAAAGATGTCAGACGTGCTTTAAAGTATTATTCTGCCTATTAATCTTGTTATCACCCTGAGAACGGATTTTGAATCGTATAATGCTATCTGGAAAACCGTCGTAATATTCTGCATTAAACTGTGTCTTTGGTAATAAAAAAAAAAGAGTGTCCAAGGACAAAACCTATACTTGAATAATGTAATTCCTCTAAATAATTCGGAGCACTTTCAGATGGACCGTGCTTGAAAGTAGGAATGAAATTAACCCGAAACCGTCGTGTTTAAGCCTAACTTTATTTGTGTGCTAATTTGATTTGGTTTCGCTTGGTCTCTCCAACCGAGCGATTCCTCTTCTCATCCCATCTGCAGCGTGCCTTGCTTGGAGCAGAGTTTGTTTTGTTGACGGGCATAAATATTTGAATCTGTCTGTGCGGGGGATTTGGTGGCTCGGGGAATCGGCGATAGACTATAGAGCATTTCACCTCAAGGGTCACTAGTTCACATCCGTATCAGGTCAATAGTGGCAGAAAGTCATTACGCATCTGGCTGGCATCTGCTCGGTGGCCATCGCTGGATCATTTAATAATCTCAGCCCAGCTCCACGTGTCCAGGTGCTTTCTGTTTTCCTCAGAGCAGACCTCCTCGGCCAGCCGAAGAAAGATCCGAATCCCTTTGGTCTGCGGCACTCCTAGACATCCCAGCGGGGACTCAGCCAAGGCGCATCACCTCACACAGGTGTGAACACACACATAGAGAGAGAGGGGTGGGCAGCAGTGCCTCAGACAGACTCTCCGGGGGCTCGGGCGCCCTCTGGGGCCCCTCTCGGCCTCTGCACGGCCCGACCTCTCCCCTGAGGGGGTCTCGGTCCTTCCCCAGGGTGGGCAGCAGCCGGAGGGTTCGGGGGGGGGGTGTCTGCGGGACGAGCTGCTCCACCTGCCTGAGCTGGCGTCGGGAGCGGAGCGGAGCCGGGGACCCCGTCGAGGAGGCTGAGCTGCCCCGGGAGGGTTTCTGGCTGAGGGAGGGTAACCACGTTTTAACCACGTGTGTAGAAACAGGTCCGTGCATTGTGTAGAGCCTTCCTCCGTCCCTTCTCCTCCCCCTCTTCAAGGGAAACTCAATCCGAACGGTGAGGTGTAGGGGAGCGAGAATATCCGTGAATCCCATCTGAATAAATGTCTATATTAATGAATTATTAACTCAGCCGCTCATGACCTTAAAACTGGAATGAGGAGACGCCTAGGGCAAGAAGGAAAGCTGCTGAATCCTTTATCGGACTCCTGTCAGAGGTAACCGACCATTTGTCTTCCCCAGATCAGGAGAATTAATTAATATGAAAGGCAAACTTTTTAATTGTGTGTCAAACGAAATCAGATAGGGTGTCCCCGATTCAATCCCTTCCTGGAAGGGTTTTAGCTCCCTTCTCTACTTCCAGCCTAAAATAAAACCTTCGAGTTTCCAAAGAGATGGGCACCCTTCCTGGGGGTTATTTGCAAAACAAAAAACAAACACACAGGAAAGGAGGAAAAAAAAAAAAGGAAAAAAAAATCGCAGGGAAAATGATGAATTTGGGTAGTTAATTTATCGATCTTGGCTCCTCTTCCCGCTTGTTTTATTTTAGAGGTCATTAATCAATGAAGAAAAACACCACCGTGTTCCCCCTTTGCATTTAATACACTTACCCTCCTTATTTATTTCTTTTGAACAAATTCCTAGCAAATATTCACCAATCGATTCGCAGGCGATGGATTTTTATAAAGGTTTGATCGCTTTCTAAACGCTCAATGTGATTTGTTTCAGTGCTCGTCCTCTAAATAATGAAAAAGCCTGAGAGAAGGGGAAGGAGGAGGCAGCAGCTAAAAGTAAAAGCTCTGTTGGGTTGTTGGGGTTTTTTTCTGCACCTTTACATACAGGAGTCACATCCAGGAGAGAAAAAAAAATAAAAAAGGGGAAAAAAAAAAAAAAAAAGAAAGAAAGAGAAAAGCACAAAAGAACCTATGACCAAGAAATAGTAACAAACAGACCGCAGGCAAACTCGGGGGAGACAAAAGGGACGCACGCCAGCAGCTCTGCCTGGGGAAGCGAGAGCAGAGGTCAGGGTTGGCTAAAGCCATCCCGGGGAGGGGCAGGTTCAGGGGCTGCGAGCCCTGCTCCCAGATCTGCTCTTTCCGAGGGGCCGGGAGCGGTGCTGTCTCGCAAAGGCTGAGAGCGGAGCCGCTTTCTGTCCCGACGTGACACATCATCGCCGCCTTCGCTCCCTGCTCGCTGCTCGGCACCGCAGCTGCCCCGCTGCTCCCGGAGCTTCCTTCCCCGCCGCCTCTCTCCTCCTTTCTGGGGTGGGACGAGCGATGCCGGTGCAGAAGCGCTGCTCGGCATTGCAGCGGGGAGGGCCCTGGGGTCTGCTTCGGGCTGCCGGAGCATCCTGCGGAGTCCGGGAGCTGCTCCCGCTGCCCTGCCGGCCCTGGCAGAGCAGAGGCAGCGAGCCTTGCACTTCTCTCTTCCTCTTTCCCCTGCCTGGGCTGGCTCCCCAAGTGTCGGGCAGGGTGTCTACAGACTTTATTCTGACACCCAAGCGCTACTTTTCTATCTGTGATTAAAAAAAAAAAAAAAAAAGCAACCCCGCAGCAACAGATTAAAGTCCTCCTCGTATGAACCCGCACGGAATATTTGTGTTAACAACTCAAGGAAAGTGCAGATATTGACAATGTACTTAAGCTCATTAAGCTACGAGCTTTTTTTCCTACTTCATCAAGGGGTTTTTTGTGTGTGTTTTGTTGTTCGGTTGGTTTTGGTTGGTTGTTTTTTTTCCTAGCGTGAAACGAATTTTCAGAGATCGCTGCCACTAAAAGCAACCGGGTATTTTAATTTTTTTTAAAAAGAAGTCCTGTGAGGGGAACAACGATAACGCGGGGGGTGCACGACTGGGAGAAACGAGAGGAGTCGGAAAGGGCGGAATGAAATGATGACCAGGAAGGAGCTGGCCAAGGGCGAGACGCTGCGTTAATGCAGAGAAAACAGCGAAAATCGAGCGAGCCCGTTCCCAGATGAGCGAACCCAGAGACGCGCCCTGCCGGGTGTGCGAACAGGCTCCCAGCCCGCACCGCTGAGCGGCACCTTCCCAGAACTTCAGAAAGTGGGTTAACAGAGAGAGAGGGGGCAGAAAATTCACTATACCCCGCGCAATGGAATTGACCAAAAGCGTAAAGAAGTTTTGGGGGGTTGATTTTTTTTTATTTATTATTATTATTATTAATTATTATTTTTAAAAAATGTAGCCAACTTCATAGCCCATAAAAAATCGGGGGGTCTTTCCTACTCGTGTTTGCCTTTAACTGAGGTGTTATCAATCTATACAGCAGATGACGGATGACCTTGTCAGAATGACGCCAGTCAAAACATTTTTTTGCCCCAGCCCTGCTCAAATCTGTGTTAAAACGTCCTGCCTTAGACGCAGACAAAGTCTAAACAGCAGCAGTTTTCCCAGGCTCCGAGAGAATGAAGGGTGGGAAAGGAATAAACTAGAAACAGGATCGGGGGGGGATGGCACAAAACAGTTTGCACGCGTGTTTGTAAGCAAGTGTGCGTCTAGTGGCAGCACGACACCTGACAGCGAGGGCTTTTCCTGACACTACAGAGATGTTTTGGTGACACAAACACTTCGCGTTAAGTATCTCGCCTTAAACGCATGGGATACTGTGCACGTACATGTAAGAGATTATAGTACTCGTCTAGTATTTCGTGTAGGAAAGTGAAAAATAAAAACCCTTCAAGGCTCGCTGATACGTGAGCTCAGCAACTGAGCAGCGGGTCAGGAAAGGCGATATTTATACGAGGTGTAGAGAAACAGTCGCTAGGAAATGAGAAGTTTCTCGCCACAGGTTGCACCTCCTTCTGCACACTCCTTGCCCTGTGCAGTAGCCGAGGACGGAGAGCAGGAGAGAGAGGCGCTGGTGCTCGAGGGGACGAGGTCTAGGGTGGAAGAAATGCTGGGGCTGTGGATTCCCTCATCTGTGTCTGGGACCTCGGGGTAGCCGAGGGGAAAGGGGGGCAGGTCACCCCAGGAGACAAGATTAGTAAAGTAGGTGGGTCAGTATCAGGACAGCGAAAGGGGCCAGAAAGGTCTCCAAAATCGACCTTAGCCCCCGAGGAGCACAAGGCGAGTGAGGCAAGGCCATGGATCCCGGGGGCCTGGCCTGGGCTCCCTCTGCTGCACCACAAGCCCGAGCATCGCTCCCCTCCTGCCGGGATGAAAAGTCGCTGTGAGATGGGGAGGGGGCAGAGGAGGAGCGAAGGAAAGAAAGGGACACCTTTAAAAGTCGAGCAAGGAACAAAGTGGGGGAAGTTGCCAAAAAAAAAAAAAAAAGAAGAGAAAAAATTGGGAAAAAAAAAAGAAGGTCTCTGCGTTGAGGCTCGCTGGTAACTTCCCGCTCCCTCCCCTCCCTCTCCTACACACCACACACACACACACACACACACACTTGTATTTTGCGCTGTCGTAAAACCCACGTGTCTAGCCCGGAGTCTGCCAGAGCCGAGCAAAGAGCCCGGGCGCGACTGCGATGCGCAGCCACGGCAGAGGGAGCCCGGCGGCTCGGAGCTAGCCGGTCCCCGGCACCTGGGGGAGGATCACCCCGCTTCCCTGCGGACAAAGACCAGGGAAAGTCTCTCCTCTCAACCCTCCTCCGGCTCGGAGGCTCCCAGGGCTGCCTGCACCTCCTGACGCCGACAGCTCAGCAGCCGCTCCGGCGCACCCAGCTCAGGTAAGGCAGCTCCGGGATGGGGACACAGCCGAGGTTGGGCATCCCCAGCCCCTCCTGCACAGCCGGGGCAGCAGCGGGTCCCTTCCCCCCGGGGGATAAGGCGCTGCCGGGCCGTGTCCTCCTCCTGCAAGAGCTGGTGTGGAGAGAAAACACCCAGGCGTGAGTGCGTGGGACTGAAGTTTCCGCCTCCCCTTGTTTGTCAACTTCCAGAGTCCTTTTTTCTCTCGCGGAGAGAAGGAAGGGAAGGGGATGACCGGGAAGGACGAAGGGCTCTGCGTGCCCTGAGGACGCCCTTTCGAGGTTGCCATCCCCTCGGGGCCGCTCGCCACCGCTCCGGGGGCAAAGCCTGGTGGCTTCGGGCAGCGCGTTTCTTGGGGATTTTGGGTTTTTTTCTTCTGCCGAACCTGGCACGGGCAGGGAAGCGGGGCAGGGACGGTCCTGACGCCCACCCCTGGCAGCCGTCGGGGGCAGCCCAGGCGTGTGGGGAGCACCGCGGGGTCGGGGAGGGCCTGGACGGGGCGGGTCGGGGGGTCTCACGTCTACTGTCCCCTTGGCTCTCCGCTCTGCAGGCAGCGCGATGCTGAAGCCCGGAGACCCAGGCGGATCCGCGTTCCTGAAGGTGGATCCTGCCTATCTGCAGCACTGGCAGCAGCTTTTCCCGCAGAGCAGCCAGCTCAAGAGCAGCGGGGCCCTCGCCCAGCTCCAGCCGCCCGAGAGAGCCGAGACATCGGCTGACAACCTCCGACAGCGCCCGGCCTCCCTCTCCTCCTCCTCCTCCTCCTCCTCCTCCTCTTCCTCGTCCACTCCGTCTTCCTCCTCCACCTCCTCCTGCGTCGCCGCGGCCGCCGCGTCCCTGGCCGGCCTGACCTCGTTGCCTGTGACCCAGCTCCCGGTTTTTGGGGCGCTGCAGAGCTCCGAGCCCCCGTCCGGGGGAGCGCCCGCTCCCCTGCAGGGCAAGGACTTGTGCGGGGCCGGCGGCGGCAGCAGCAGCAGCAGCAAATGCGGCGACCGAGCTCTCGCCGCTCGGTTCCGCTGCACCGCCGAGGAGCTGGACTATTACCTGTACGGGCAGCAGCGCATGGAGATCATCCCCTTGAACCAGCACACCAGCGACCCCAACAACCGTACGTATCCTCCCCCTTTCGCGGAGCCCTCGGCTCTCCATCCTCTACCTCCTCACCGCACCGGTCCAAGCTGGGGAGCCGCGGGCGGTGCTCGCACCCCATGTCCGCACAAAGGAGCATCCTCCGCCTTGCCCTTCTCTCCCTTGAGCCGCTTTTGCGTCGTTCCCGGTGCTTTCGGGAGGCGGGCGGTGAGCCCTCGGTAACAGCTCTTCTTGCCTGACATCCTTCCCTGGAAGTCTGCTCTGGGGGTAGATTGCTCCTGGAGGGACGTTTAGGAGAATGGATTCGGATACGGTTCAGAGCAACTTGCCTATAAAGCTGGTCCTTTTCTCGCCTTGTTTATCCCACTGCGTTCCCGACTGAATATCCAGAAATCAATTTACTCCTCCGAGCTGGGCAAGGGAAAAGTTGCAGTTTTCATCAGACGGGCTAGGGCAAAGTTTTCCTCCCTCTTATCGCGGAGTATCGTTTTCCTTTCAAACCTCGTTAACACCTCGCTGGTTTTAGTTTTCACCCCTACGGGAAAGAATGACACGTCAATTTAATAAGAAAAGCTGGTTTTCTAGGGAAAAAAAAAAAGAGAGAAAAAAAGCGTCTGCTTTGAGTGTCAGGATTAACTTAGGACTTAGTGGTTAGAAAATGTTTAATATTGCTGTTGCAAGTTACAGAGTTTAGGGTGGTTTTTTGGGGGGGGAGGGTTGCACCCCTATTATTAAACATCTGTATTGACTATAGGTCCGTGATTTTAGAAAACGGTTCTGCCTGTTTTTTCTTCCTCTGCCTGTCGATACTGCACAACCCGGTGTGTGTGTGTGTGTGGGGATAACTAAATGAACTCTACCAATTTATCAGATTTATTACTAACATTCAGAACGCACGGATCTGTACCTGCTAAAACACTAACTAGAACACGGCTTCAGCGTGCGCATCTTCCCCCCCCCCGCTCCGTTGCTTCACACAT
>WEIS01054300.1:0-13257 GCA_013389965.1 Todus mexicanus
TTGAGTTGAAAATCTCAATCTTCTGTTTTTCTGGGGTCATTAAGTCTGTTCTGAGTATATGTGAAACTCCTGTGTTCTGGTTTTGGTTTTGTGGGGGTTTTTTAAGAAAAAAAAGAAAAGAAAAAAAGGCGGTTGATATTCACATAGTTCATTGTATTTCCCTAGAATATTAACTACAAATGGTTAATAGTTTATTGACTCCATCACTATAATTATGGGTCATTTTCCTTTTCAGAACAGCTGTCATTGGTTTGTTTTTAGAAACTTATCAATGATTTCAAAATATCTTAGACTTTTAGTGGCAAGTAATTCTAGCTACCATCTCAGTGTACTTCATTACAAAATTGCCTATCTTATTATTGCTGTTATTCTTTGCCTAATATCTGTTTAGTACCTACAGCATGTTCGGTTCTGACAAATAAAAAGAAATATAAAGACAGTCAATTTTCTGATGTACTTCTACTCTAAAAGCCAGAACGCAGAAGAGGGATGCACTGGGCACTCTAGAAGGATGGCTTCTGCACAAGAGGATTACTTGAGGAGGTAAGTGTGAGTGGCAGAAATGGGGTTTAGGATTCAGCTTTTTAAGTTGCTATCAATCCTTTCATGAGCATTGTGAAGGAAACAGGGAAAAAATATTGGCTCTGTTAAGTCAAAGGTAAAACTTCAATTGATTTCAGCACGGCTCTTTCTACTGTAGAATTTAACGGACTCAGAGGGAGAAAGACTAATATTGGAATGACTGGAATGTGGTGGACAAAATGGATCAGGGATAAGTTCATCATCTTTTGACATATAAGGTGCTGTTGACTAAGTCTGGGTACAGAATACTGATCTAGGCAGACCCTTGATCTGCACATATGTATAAAATACTTACTGCCTTCACAGCAACTTCTAATCACATTTTCCAAGTCTTGTAATCTAGCCAAAACAATAACAGTAAATCACTGATATTCAGATATTAGGCTTGTATCACAATAGACAGGCAATTCTGCTGAAAGATCTAACTCATTATATAAGCTGACAAGGATTTGATCAGTGCTTTTATTATGCCTAATGTAGTTTCTGCATTTGAAAGAAATGATTGTAGGAATCTTTGAAAGATTTGAAACCACTGAATAAAAAGCTCAAAGACATTTTTTCCCCTTGCCTGCTTTCACTACTTTCTTAATCAATTATTTCCATTTGTCACTGATAATGGCATTATCTCTGACACCTTCTCCTGTGATTTTTTTTCCCCTACTTAAAAGCCTTCGCTTCTATTTCTGTTATTTAGCCTCTGTTTTCCTTGTTCTGCTGACAACTGACTTTCTTTCATAGCCTTTTCCCTGGATTTTGCTGGCTGTATAATTGTTTCAAAGCACCAAGTGTCAACTCAGTAGTTCTGCAGTTCCGAGGTGGATCGAGGAGGGACCTGTCCCATTATAGCACAACTGTCACTTTTCTGGCAGTTACAGTCCAATCCTGAGCATTAGAGTAGATGTGACCAATATCAATATTTTTTCAAAGTTTCTCAGAAAGACCCTGTCTTTCAAACAAGTCCTGGGATTGTCTGCTAACTTTTCCACATGCACTCTCATGGCTTTCAAATAATTATTGCCCCTTAATTTTTCTCTTCTGTTTTTATTCTATTAAATGAAAAGTAGATTGAACTGACCTTGTGTGTATATTCTCTGAGTGCTATTTTTTTACTCCTTTGAATTTACCTTTACGCTATTTGGGGCTTGTCTTTTAGAAATAAAATACATATTCCTACCTCTACTACAACGACATTTAAAAATACGCAAAAAATACCATTTTCTAAATCAAGGCATCCCAACATAGCCTCATACTTTTACCACAGCGAAACTTTCTCTCAATCAAAAGATGTATCTTTTAATTCCTATCACTGGTCAACTTGTATGTAATGCAACTCAATACCAATATTCATAACCAAATTAAATATGATGCCAATTGATGATTTCATTCGAAACCAATTTGTTAGGACAGTTTTCTCCTTAGGGCCAGGAAGACTTATTGATGATATTCTAGAATTTTGACTTCTCTTCTTCCATCACCATTTACAGACACTCTATCTGCAGACCATAAGGTTCAGGTCGGAGACAGCGGTTTACCGAAAACCACTGTTCTTAATGTACACTGGGGTCTATTGCCCTCTACTGGGATGAATTTAACACCTGTTTTAGTTCCCGTTTACTTAGTAAGTCCCTGGAGAGGTTTCTGTAAAGCTTGATTTGCAAATTGCTGCACATGTCCTGGAAGCAGATTACCTCCTTGTTTAGAGTAGAGGAGACCTCTGGTAACTGCCAGTGCTTGGAGTTTGGTACAACATGAATGACTTTCTGCAACCTCATGTTGCAGATTATTTTGGAGATGCTGGGGACCACAGGCTTCAAAGTGTGTGTCGTTGTGTTCAGATTGTGAAGTTCAGTGAGAGAATTTCTACAGATGCATTCCTGAGAGATGGTGTCTGTTTGGTTGTATATGCAACTGGGAGAAAACCTCTCATTGCTTTCTCAGGTTATTTTCCAGCCAGATAATACTAGCGTAGATTAGAAGTCTTTGAAGTGGGTTTAAAGCAAACCTATAATTGATCTTCAGCTGCAAAGTGTGCATAAGATGTTCTGCTTAGGTTGCAGTAACAATCTTATTATATGGGGTTCTCAGGACTCTTTGCAAAGTTCATACTAGATACCAAGTACGTGAATTTCTCAATTCAGTGGAAAGGATTGTGTAAGGCTTGTGTTTCTTCTTCCCTACTGATACCAGGAGTGATATTAGAAGATTTTGTATTGTGCCAGTTGCAAAATTGTTCTGTATGCAGTTACCTCTCTTCAAGATAATTCCAAGATAATTCCAGCTGACCTTGTAAAGGAGTGAGTATCTAGCAGCTCCAACTGACAGCTTTATGGGCATAATGAAACACAAAGAAGGAGAGGGAGAGATTAGAAATCTTCATTCATATTCTCCATGTCCTAAAAATATACATGAATTTTTGGCTCAAACCACACCTTTTTGTGAGATAGACCTAGTGAAGCTTGACTGGAGACTTTTGAGGAGTGACCGGAGGAGCAACTTTCTTTAGAATAATCATGGCTATTCTCAATGCTTTTGTGGTGAGCTGACCTTGGCTGGTTACCAGACACCCACCTAGACTTTCTTGCACTCCCCTATCTCAAGAGTATGAGGGGAGAAAATAAGCTCAAAAAGCTTCTGGGTTGAGATAAAGACAGGGAAATCATTGCCATTTACTATCATGAGCAAAACAGACTTGACTTTAGGAAAATTGATTTAACTTCTTGTCAATTAAAATAGATTAGGATGGGGAAAAAAAGACAGATTGAAACATCTCCTTCCCCCTACTCTAATTCTTTCCAGGCTCAATTTCACGCCTTAATTCATGACTCCTCTACCACCTCTCTCCCATGCTGAGCAGTGCGGGGAGGATCAGAAATGGGGGTGATGGTTGAGGTGTAGAGGGTGGGATGCTGAGTCCATAACAGTCTTTCTATGCTCCTCCTTCATTCTCACACTTTTTCCCCACACCGATGTGGAGTCCTTCATGGGCTGCAGTGTGGATATCTGCTTCAGCATAGTTCTTCAGGGACTGCAGAAGGACAGACTTCCTCTTAATGGTCCACTGCACAGACTGCAGAGGAATCTCAGCTCTGGCACAGGGATCACTGTCTTCTCCTCCTTCTTCTCTGGCTTTGGTATCTGGAGGGTTGTTTCTCACTCTTTCCTTCCTCCAAATACTGCATGAAGCATTTTACCCTTTCTGAAATCTGTTTTCTCAGAGATGTCACTACGTTTGCTGATGGGCTCAGCTGTGTGCAGTGACGGGTCCTCTGGCCCTGAGTGGAAGCATCTGGATCCAGCTGTGTTCTGTACAGGGCAGTCCCTGGATTCTTCCCACAGAGGCCACCCCTGCAGTCCCTTGCCACAAACACCTTGCCATGGGCACCCAATATAGCTGTGCAAACATCAGTTAACTAAGTCTTTCTCAGGAAGGCAGGTGAAGTGAGCTATCAAAGTCCCTTAAACAAGGGATTACAGCTCTACTCGTTCTTTGCCTTATGCACAGGCTCAGATCACAGGCTCTCCTCAGTTCCAAGTACTGTGTTGTAAAATTGCCCTGGCTGAAGGGTCGGCTGAGTGTTTGCAGCCTTGGTGAAGAAAGTTTGCAGCAGGCAGCCGTCTGAAACAACCCACACAGCCTGCTTTTGTACACCGGAACATTTTTAGAAAATGGTAGGCAACGCTAATGGCATTAGCCTAGTGATTTCCTCGGGAGTTACTTTAGATGATGATGTATCACACTGATCCACATTTTCATTTAATTTAACAGTAGAAATTGACATTTGAAAATGAAAGTATTAATCTGGAGTCCGCAGTGAATGGCTGCAGGAGATAATGATTGAATGCTTTCCAGAGTGCTCTAAGAGAAATAATCACTGTGCCGTTTCTGCTCTAATATTATTGCAAAGATAGTACCTATACTATTAATAACCTATTTAGCAAATGAATTTGAGGATTAATCCTTGTTTTAGTTAATAGGACTTGCATTATTTACAAGTGAAGTGCAGAGAAAATGTTATATATGTTTTACCTTTCCAAGATAAAATGCATATCATCTTTCCATGAAGAGACTCCTAAGAAAGGTCGAGATGGCAGCTAAGAAAGGTAAAAGGCACTGGGATGCTTAGAGAACAACTATGGGAAGATTTTAATTTAATTTGTACATACGTATATATTTAAAAAATATCATATTATGTCAGAGAGAGAGAGGTTTTAGGAGTGCTTTGAAAAAACTGTTTGAGGATTAGCAATCTAGAACCACCGTAAACTCAGAGGTTGGAGGTCTGACTGTGATATTCTGGTCTTCTTCATAACAGTGGTTTTGTTACCAGAGAACAGAAGATTTGAGAGCTTGTAGAGTATTTCAAGCTTAACAGTTGTGTTTTTACAACGAAGTATCATGCATTTTATGGCCATGATTGAGAGTCAATGGAAGGGACAACATGGTCACAGAAATCATGCAGGTGGTATCTGGTTATTACACGTGTCATTCTGTAAAACTGGTCCTTCAAATTAAGGTTTATCTGAATAGATGTTTAAGATGTAAAGGGAGGATGAGCTGTATTGATTAGTGTGCGGTTTTGATACTACCCTCGTCATTATTGAATTGCCATTTCATGTGATTGTGTTGCCCTCTAGAGGTCGGTCCCCAAGTGAAGTTTGCAAATGGTTCTTTTTCTTCAGTTCACGTAGCAGGCTTCTCTCTTCGGAGAAAGAAATCCTTCAGTTAGATCCCAGTCAGTACCTGTTACTCAGTGAAGTTCACATGTATGTTCCCTTCTTGTTAACTGCTAATATATTCTTGCAGTCTAATTTCTAAATTATTTAATTAAGATTGGGCATCTAGTTTCAGTGGTTGCAAACTAGCGAACAGATCTACTTCAACAGAGAAATCCAAGACAAGTAATGAGAGCAGGTCTAGAAATCTCTTCTACCAGGGAAGATGGCATTTAACTTGGTCCTCCAAAGCACATTCTTCAAAGAAGCAATTCTGCTGTGAAACACTGAAACTGTATCTAAAGTGGTAAATTAAACTATGCCAGAGAAAGCTCCTTGACATTGGACCTTGGCCATCTCTTTTTTTCATTTTTCAGATCAGTCCATGGAAAAAATACTATCCTTGCCAACTTGCACTCTCCTGAACGATTCCTTGGAGTATTCCGGGAATAATCACATTCTGGTTTCACAGTGTTATCTGTATGTGACCATCTCGTTTTGCAGCTAAAAGGGTTTGATAGAATGGAATTGGCTTTTATGGATGACTTTGTGCACAAAAGTGGTCCCGGGCAGGTTTAATGTTCTAGTATAACCACAGATGGACAAATTTTGAACTGCTGTAGTGAAAATGTCCAGACTAGAAACACACATTGTTTTCATTGGTTTATCCCAATAAATTAAAGGGAAAGCCTTGTTAATGATAACGATGCACACTTAAGCTCGAAAGTTACCAGGCTATAGACATTCCTTCAGAGTAACCCAAATACAAGACTTTTGAATAAATTATTCTCCCAATGTTTCATAAAACTGTTGCAAAATAGTTAACCGGTAACCTTTTTTTTTTTTTTTTTACTGTTGTGTGTTTCATTTTGAGTTTTTGACAACTGGAACTAAACAGCTTCTTTGAGTGAAGACGAAACATACGTTATATTCTGAAGGGAAGAGAAACAGGCCCTGACCTAAACCTGAACAATGTAAATGTTTGATACTGACAACTCAATAACTAGGCACCTCCAAAGCAAGTAACTTGTTAAATAGAGAGTATTTGGAGAGTTATGATTGTCTTGCATTTTGTTTTTCATAGGAATTGTCTTTTGAATAAAGGGTGAAGCTAGCCTTCTTGAGGTGTTTAAGAAAAGACTGGATGCCACACTTAGTGGCAGGGTTTAGCTGATGTGGTGGTGTTAGGTCATAGGCTGGACTCAATGACCTCAGAGGTCTTTTCCAGCCTTAATTGTTCTGTGATTCTGTGGTTCCGTAACTGATTAGATCCGATTTCTCTGGCTTGTTGCACTCTCCTAACTCTGCTCTCATGGTATATGTGTGATGTTACTGATGTCTACAAATGGATGGGAACTAAGAAATAAAACAAAGACATGAATATAAGGTAGTATTGAAACAGAGAAGTACTTTCCTGCTGTAGTCCTTTGTGATGTTGCTGGTATGGGAATTATAATGAATGTTTGTTACAATTTATTTATACCTAATTTGGGGTTGAAAGAAATTGTCTCTCACAGGGTAATGCAGCACTAGAGAAATCGATTTACCTGCCATTGTGAGTAGATTAACGAAAAAAATGCCCAACCTATAACTTCTTTTTCAGTCATCAGTTTTGTTATTAATCCAAGTTATATGTAAGTTTTATACAAACACACATATATACATATATGGTAATATAATAACAACTTAGTGATCTGTAGCAGGAAAAAGTACTTCAATGAGAAGATCTTACTTTTTTCTAATTTATGTAATAATCCTGTGGTAGAAATAGGAGGAACGAAGAACAGAAATGTATTGTTTCTCATAAACATTTTTCATTGCTACGTGTATATTATCAAATCCCCTTTAACTGTACAGGCTGTAATACATCATTGTATTTACACAACCTTCTTTACATATTTCATTGTGCCACATACACAATATAACTTAAAATATTTATTTTTCTGGTCACAATTTCACACAGACTGTGATTTTGCTTTGATGCCCATTTCTCACATATGGATGACTTTGACCCGTGTCAGATGGATAGACAGTTTGCTTGCTGTTTCCTCGTTAATTTGTTTTAATGGCCACTGCGCATCATCTTGCATTTACCATTATTGATTTTCATTTGCCTATACATGTGGCTTCTTTGTCTCACTGGAATTTTTCAGTGTCTACCCCAGTGTCAACTCCCGACCAGTCTACATAATTATGTGAATATCTTGTTACTCAAAGGTCTTAAACTACCAGGAAAGACAACAGCCTGTTCTGCATTTGTGAGATGGATACCTTCTGAAGTCCATGGGCCAATTATTTGACCATATTAAGTGGTGTGGCATCTCTGAAGCTAATTTAATCTGGCCAAAAAATTTATGCCAGCTGACTGTCTTCTATGTCTCATACACTGAATAGCACTATTAGCACAATTTTAGTGCCTATATTCACATTTTCAGCGGTATAAACCAGTTTCCTTTTCAAACTTTTACAGCAATATAACTAAAGACAGTTGTTGATGTTCACTGGAAAAAACTTGAAATGTTAGTAGATTGCAAGTGGCACGTATCAGTTTGACATTTCAGGCCAGCTCCATCCGGAAATTATGCTATATTACTGAAGAATTAATGTGAAGTGTGTGATTTTGGCACCAGAACGATCAGTGTATAAGACCAATTAGAGATAAAAGAAGTCACTAAACTTGTTTACACAGCTGGATTTTCAGTCACAGGCTGATCTCCTCCTTTCATGTGCTTTCTTTACTTTTTTTTTGTGTGTGTGTGTGTGTTTTGCTTTCTTTTCAGCATCTGAAATTTAAAGGCACAGAATAGAATATTTTGAAGGTAATTTACCATTACATTAACTTCATTTTCTCCCTGGAGTGTTCAGTGTCCTAATGCATAGTTATAAAATCCTATGAATGCTTTTGGCTAATGGATGTGATAACTGCAGACAGATTATATAGCAAAACAGTAGATTCCAGGGGTTTCTAGGCAGAAGAATGACCTGAAGTATAAAGTCCAGAGAAAAAATTTCCTGCAAATAATGTTTAGCTGCCATAATGTGACTTGAGAAGCTCAGATTTGGTCTCAGCTCCACTTATTGTTTGAAGATGTTGTGCAAAATCGAACTGCTTCAGCAACAGCCACTGGGCAAACCACGCTTCTCACTGCCATGAGACCAGAATCAAAGCACTTTGGAAAGGGGTAAAACACTAGATTTTAAATCCTTGCTCTAAATAAGTACAAATATGCAGTAGCATGAGGCAAAATTTTCAGAGGCTTCTTTGGCATCTCATCAGTCACACAGTCCAGCTGTCAGTAATGTGACAAACAGATGCCCTTCCACTAATAATCTAATTTTGAATATGCTTCAATTCTGAAACAACTTATGTGTTCCAAGGTTCAGCTTCAGATTGGTTCACTGAAGGTAGTTTACCAGATTTCTTTGAAATAATCTGACTGAAGTGTGGCAACATGAGTTTTATATCTCTGCAGATGCATTAACTGGACAAGCATGCTTTTTTCTGTCCTTGCTCTTTTATCTCTGGGACTGTCTGAGACAGGGCTCTGGATTGGATTGACCTTCAGCATAAATCAACCCATTCGTGTATCAGCTCCTGACTTTTTTACTTTGACAGTAAAGAATCAAGTATTTATTTTCATCCAGTTATTTTTTTCCCCCATGAGCCAAGAGATAGTCTCAATGATAGCAATGATATTTGAGTACTCATCATTTCAGACAAGCACCATCATTTTGTCAGAAGCTGGCAAGACATCATGAAAGTCAGATGGGGAAAAAAAAGACCAAGGCAAAGGGAAAATATTATTCTGGATCTATATGTCAGACCAAATAACTGCATAGTGAGTGACTCCCTTTTTCTTTTTTTCTGGTAAAGCAAATTTTTTTTTTGGTGAATCTGGACCAGTATCCCACGCTTGCTAGTACATGCTCCAGGAGTAATAATGGCATACAACTTTGGGTAGTAAGGGTTTTCCAAGTCATGCAAACTTGTATTCAAGTCATGTAGACTGGATCATACATTATTCACAGGGTCACTGTTGGGCCATAGTTTCTGTGTGGCTATACATATACTTGAAGAGGGGATAGAGTCCACGCAGTAGGCTACATCTCATTTCTTATATGACAGTGGAACATATGTGGAGCTGAAGATACGTGACATGTATGTGACAACTCTGAATGCTCTAGTAAATCCTCTAGCAGATGTTTCTGTCACTAGCACAGTTATGTCTCCAGAACAAGAAAATTTCATTGATGAATGTAGACTGTAGCATGTCAGACTTAGGATGTGATACTTGAACGTGCTCTTGAAAGAGGTATTTCCTCCCCAAAATTTCCTAAAAATTAGTTAGGTTTTTTTCTAAAAGAAGGAAATAAAAGAGACCATATAATACATGGATATGTCAAATTACTGCCCTGAGTGTACCAATAGGTTCTGCAGCGTTGATCTTTCCTCCTCGGGGTTTGGTTGCCTGTGCTGAAGGCCAGACCTCACATACTGCAGCTGTAATGTGGATCCATGACATAGGTATGAGGTGCTTTTTTGGGGCCTCCTCACTTTGCTCAGGAATTGAATTTAAACTCATACATTTCCCCCGGTCTTTACCTGGGCTATGCTGGAGGAGTACACATGCCTGGTCATGTGCCTCACTGGTCCTGACCCTTCCTTGATACCCTGACTGGAGCTGGGATCTGCCTGGTCCTATGGACATGTGTGTGATCTGGGCTGTGACTGACCTTTATTACTGTTAATGGATCTTACCTGCAGGGGACGGCACTGCCTGGTCAACCTCACTGCCTGCTGTGGCTCCACGCTGTCAGCTTCCCTGCTCTTGCTCCCAGCAACAGACCTTTCTCTCTGTGCTATCTGGGCATCCGCATGCTAATACATAATTCCATCAGTTCCTGTTTAGCATCACTATTTCTTGTAGTTCATGAAATTATGCTCATCACACCTGATAATCTTTGCTTCTTCCCACAATGTCAGTCTATTCTTCTTTGGCAATATTATATTTTGCCCTTAAGAAGAGACTCCTTTGCACAAGTAGAGTGTATTCTGTGAGCTCTTGAACATTTTGTCCAAAGAAAAGAAGGCTGAGGGGAGACCTTATCACTCTTTACAGCTACCTGAAAGGAGGATGTAGAGAGGTGGGTACTGGTCTCTTCCCAAAAGTAACAAGTGATAAGACAAGAGGAAATGGCCTCAAGTTCCACCGTGGGAGGTTGAGGTTGGACATTAGAAAGAAATTTTTCACTGAAAGGGTTGCCAAGCATTGCAACAGGCTGCCCAGGAAAGTGGTGGAATCACCATCCCCAGATATGTTTAAAAGTCATGTAGATATAGTGCTTAGGGACATGGTTTAGCAGTGGACATACAGAGTAGGGTTAATGGTTGGACTCAATGATCTTGAAGGTCTTTTCCAACCTAGATGATTCCATGATTCCATATTTACATATATTGCCTTGTGAGCTGTATTTTAGAGGCTCCCAGCACTGAACTCCTCCTGCCTTTCCAATCTTGATTACTTCAGTGAGTGTCTTTTGATTTTCCTATTATATCCATCAGGTCTGGATAACAGTCTCTGGGCTTTGGCTTGAACTGATTATCTTTCTTTGCTATCCAAATTCAAATTGTTTTTTACATAGTTAGTTTGAGATCTTTCAATAGCCTCTCTGAGTTTTTTATTCCAGAAAGCATTCAGTATTTTGCGTCTTATCAAGGACTCTATCCCCTAAAACTGAGGTTTGGCTCAAGTCACTTCTCTGTTTTTTCAACTTCTTCTAGTACCCTCTGTTTAAAAACATATTACTCATATATTCTATTTTTATGTGGAGTGCAGTTCTCAAATGCCTGCATTACAACTTCAGTGCTAGCCTTGTCTGGCTGAGTTGACTGAAGCTATTAAAAACCTCAAGTGCTTCAGAACAAGCTATCGTCAGAGATTATGCCTCCGCTTGATTTTTTTTGGGAGGGAGGGAGTTTGGGGGTTTTTTTGGTGTCCACATTGGTTTCCATTGCTTGCAGATACAAAGTGAAACATCATATTTCTAGAAGTATTTCAGCTCTGGTGGGATTTTTATCTGCTAAATTCTTCTGCTCAGGCTAGAGTTTTAGCTCATGCAATGACTACTGTTTAAATAAAGAAGTCTGACACTCTGGGTCAAAGCTCTCATCTAATCACTTCAACTGGTCTCTGTTCAGAGTCAAAAAACTCTTTCAAGATTTTCTTAAAGGTAGTGCTCCCCAGAGGCAGCAGGAGATTGGGTCAGCAACATCTGCAGTCCTATAGTAGAGAGCAGTGTTTTGTAATGCAGCAACATATGTGTGAACTGTAGCAAAACACCCGAAGTATCTGATGATCAGGACTGTGTGTCTGTGTGGGTAGGAGGATGACGTGTGAAAAATCAATTCAAGCCTCTTCTTCTTTCTGTACATATCTCAGGCAAAGAGAAGAGCAACTCTCAGATGTCATCCAGCTGGAGGGTGGGCCTGAGGGAAACCAAAGAGGACGCTATAAAGGCCTTACTGCTCTTACAGCAAGCAGCTGGATGCCAGAGCCTGCCCATCAGTGTCCTGGCTTCCAAAAAGCTAGTGGGAATTGTTTTTCACCTTATTGTTTTAAATTATTCCTTTTATTGATTTGTTTTTTTCTCATTTTGATCTATTTAATAGTTAAAACATACTTTATTTAGAGAAAAAAATCTCTTAACTCCAATGATTTTTAGACTCTACATTAAAAACAGTGTAGTCCTAGAATTGCAACCTAATTTATTCTGTTCTGCATAAATTGCTGCCCTAGATGACCTTCCCACATCATGTGACTTAAGGGATGTGTTCCAAGCATATTTTCTAACAGCTTCAGCAGCAGTAATAGTAGCGTGCAAGCATCGGTTAGCAGTTCTACAATGCAATGTGTTTTCATCTTCAAAGCTCTTTACAGATATTAGTGAATTACTAATTGAGCATTGGATACTGAGCAGGCATAAATCTAAGGCATTTGCAGATCTCAATGGAATTCTGTTGAGAATAAAATAATTTTGAAAAACACTGAAATCCTGGTCGTTTGCATGCTCTAGAAAAGAAGAGGTACATAGATCAACATAACAAATGCTCTGTGCTGGTAAAAATGCAGGAATTTCTCAAACCTGAGGGTGAATTAAAAGAACCCAACACCATAAAATCTGACCACACACTAGTACATCTCCCAGCAGAAATTTTATTTGGTTAGAGGTTTAAACATCAGATATTAAATACTTAGATTTCCTGGAACGTGGGTTGAATCCCAGCAGGGTTGACTCAGCTCTTGATCCTGCAATGCAGAGAAGCTGAATTATAATAATTTTTCTCTATGTGACCTGGATGAGATGATTCAAATAAGGGTTCTCTCTGCTTGACATGGAGAGAAACCCCACCAGTAGGAACAACACAGGTAGCTAGATTAAGAGCCATATTTTCAGATTCACCTTGTTCTAGCCTTTATTTTTGGCAGGAATAAACCTGCAAATGCAGATTAGCTTTAACTATTGTTTTGCACACAAAACCATAGAGCTGCAAAGAATCTGGAAGGCTCATGTAGTCCATCTTCTTGTGCCAAAGCTGCGTAAGCACTACTCCTGTCATTACTGTCAGATGCTTGTCTAAATGACTCTTAGAGCTTGCCAGGATATAGCCCTTTTCAAGCAATCCATCCTCGAGATTCACTGTTTTCACTGTTAAAAAGTTATGCCAAATATTTAAGAGAAGTTGTCTTTGCTGCAGTTTATTTTTTAAAAAGCATTTTTCTTTCTTTTTTTTTTTTTTTTCCCTCTTAATGTGTCAGCCTCCACCTCTGTGGAGACTGTTCCCTTCTTTGCATATTTGAAGGTAATTCTCATGCCTCCTGCATATTGTCTTCCTTCAGATTTGGCTGTTTTCCCACAAAGAGTTCTTGAGACTGTGAGATACTGTAGAAGAAAAAAAGGGGG
>WEIS01054303.1:0-20411 GCA_013389965.1 Todus mexicanus
TCCTTCCTTCCTTCTTTTTTTTTGGCATGTCTCATGACACAGACTTCTGCAAAGCTTTTGGCTATATGTAGTCTCAGGTCATGGGGGAGGAACTGCATACATTGCGATATATTCTTCATCACTCTTATTCCTCCTTATCCCTCACTCCCTGTTTCAGTGAAGCCAGTGCACCTTTGTGCAACAGCATCCTTCTTAACAAAGTCAAAATGTGTGTCAGAACATTTAGACATAGCTACATAGATGTAATTGTGTTACTCTGTCACCACACTTTAGTCAAACTGGAAGAATCTGTGCATTACTGCATTAGACAAACCCCAGATTTCAAATTTTATTTGAAGGATGAGCAAGAAAAGCTTTTTTTGAACTACAAAGACTTCTATTAACTTATGCCACTTCTATAAAAGTGTTAGAATTCAGTGCACATCACTGAGCTAAGAAAATAATAATGCATCTCTATGGCAACCTGCAATGAACAACATATTGACCATCTCTGAAGACACAAGGAATTACATTATTCTTGCTTTACGATGGTTTCTACTTTGAGCATGCCTTGTGCTTACGTTTCTTTAGGATTAAAAAAAAAAAAGGTGAGAATTGTGAATCACCAATCTTCCAGTCAAATGTTCGATGCAGGAAGCATTAATTTTATCTCCTGTAGCTCCTGCTTTGCATAGGAGAACTGTAACTTTATTCATGTCATCAGCATTTCTCTACACAATTCCCAAGGAAAACACAAATTCACAGACGCTATATACATTCTTGATGAAAGCATGAAAATAAGGCCAACTTCTCTTTCGTTTTCATCTTTGATCATTTACACTGTTTACGTCTCCTCAGCTGTTCCAACACTGCACCACCACATCAGATGTGCCTTTATTCCTCAGGGTTTAGCTCAATGAAAGAGAGAAAGTGTGCATTTCAAAAACAATATGAGTCTGGTATAAGTTAGAAAAAAAACCACAGAGGACACTGTAAGGAAAAATGTTGCAGAGAGTGAGTGAGGAAAAAAGACGAGGTGTGGAGAAACACACTTTCTCTGCCTAGAGAAGGGCAGTAAGCAGAAATGAGAGCAGGAAGAAAGCAACATGCTGGTAAAGGTAGACACCAATCACACAGCAGTGGAAATCCATCTCCAAAGTCCATTAAACGCTTTTCAAAACCCTTGTGGCAGGCTAAGAGAGCAGAAGTGCTCTTATTCACTAATAATGACATCTTTCAATATTATCAGGACTGTTTGGCCAAACATAATGACATTGTGCTCGCTCTGCCTGGTTGTAAAATTGAAATCCTGTCAAAGGCAGCACAGTTTTCTCCAGCTCTTTCCACATGCACCTCAATGAGTCTTCAAGCTTTAGGGCATAAATCCTCTCCAAGTAATGGCAGCTAGAAATATTCATTTTTGGTGAACAGATTATTTTATTTCATGGGTTTTCTCCAGTGTTCAGAGGTGTACCAACCCAGGACAGGTGGTGCTGAAACAGAAGGACTGCAATTTGTGTGTATGGTATTCCCTCCCGTTTCCTGTCCCTCTTTCTGCGGAGGAAAATTCAGTGGCTTCTGGCCACTTTTCAAATGTTACACTACAGAATGTTTCCCAGTAAAATTAAGAGGCAAAGAGGAGCAAAAGGTATTTTTTAAAAAGCATTTGGCAATGCTGAAAAATGGTAACATGCAGTATAATTGTGTGCCATCAGGTTCAGATCAGTGATGTAGTCCTTGCTGCTGTGTCCAGTCACCAGATGAGAGAAGAAGCCACTGGAGCTGCCTGCAGCAGGCAGAGCCGCAGGCAGCTCAGGCCTGCCAGCTCTCACAGCAGCTCTGCAAGACAAGTGTGGAGCAAAGCTTTTTGTATTAAAATTCAGGGAAACTTCTGCTCTGTATCAGTTTGATTTGATAGTTAATTTAACTTTCAGAGTCTGTGCTCATCCAGCACTCCGTGGCTGAATTTTGTGTTTCATGTTCTCAGACAGCAGATGACCTACTTTTCTTGCATTATTATTCCCGGTTTAGGCAGCCTGCCTCCCCAGGGGCGGAGGAGGAGCGCTGGTGGTATGTTTGTGGAGGATATACAGCTGGAACTTGGATGATGACTGATTCAGAGACGAAAGGGGTAGAGCTTTCCGTATGGTTTCATGGGAGGTGAAAATGTATACAGTCTGTGATGCTGCACCCTGCAATGGGAAAATCTATTTACAGAGGGGTTTAAAATAAAAACGTGTAATTAATAATCAGCAGAAGAGTAAGTCAACTGCCCAGCAGAGGTGGAATGGAGGGGAAGAAGAAAAGGATGGAAGGAGTGAGGCGAGGGCAGTGGGTGGGGAGGACCATTTGATAGGGGGTGGTCAAGAGGAAAGTGCATGAGCTGGGTGAGCGCTTCGAGAGCTCCTGGGTGCTTACGAGGAGTGGCTGTGCAGTGAGTCTTTGAAGAAAGGATGGAGGAAAGGATGTCAGTATATATGTTAAGTGCATGGGTGAGAGGAGGGAATAAGAAACAAAAGGATAACATGCTCTAAAAACTGTATTTTTCCTGGGTGGATAGCTCAATTTCACTTCCTATTCAGATGAACAATTTCTACTGCTTTCAAGTAAGCATGAGTCTAAATGAGACATGCCTGCAGGCCTATGATAGCTGAGAGCTTGGTACATGAGAGCAAGCCTTCATCCCACCTGAATGTGAGACAGTCAAAATCAACCTGTGGGGTCCAACAACCAAAACAAGGAACCTCCATGAAAAAACAGGTCACATCCAGGCAGGTGAGAAACGCCTTAGGGCAAAGGGGGGATTTCTGCAGCCAGACAGTGGTATCAGGAGGTAAGGCAGACGAAGGAGAAGACTTGGGAACATACTGTAGAGAGAGAGAGCAAATAAAGTCATTTTCCAGCTGAAGAGCTGTCTGTGGCATGAATAGGACCTGGGAGTAGAAGAAATGATCTCTGTTTCAACCTCTATTCTTACTCCATTTGGGAAAAAACAGCCCATGTGTACATTCTTTGAAAGTAACAGAGTTTGCATCAAATGCTTAAATGCATCATTTTAACTGCCTGACAGAGCAGAGCCCAAATAACCATTAACTTCACTGGCCAAAGTGAACAATAAGTTATTCTTCTCTTTCCCAATACATCTGCACAACTTTCTTCCACAGCCCTTTAAGCAGTCTAGGGAAAGGCTTTCGCTGCTGTTGTAATTGAAGCAAGATGCTTGCAACCAGCTCCAGAGTCAGGCAGTCATAAAAGTGAAGGAAGGGATGGTCTTGCCTTGCAGCTGGAAAAGCCCATGATCTGCAGGGAACAGGGTCATCAGCTCCTTTCTTGCATTTTGTATATTTGTACATTGAAATGAATCTGCATTAATGAGATTTGATGCAAAGTATTCTATTTAATACAATATCTGAAAGTAGTAAGACATGTCCCTGGAGAGGTCTGGTTTGAAACTCCAGCTTTACTTTTCCGATGCAGGTAGAGAAATGGACTGAAAAATTATATAAGCAACAATATTTGAAAATTCCTTAGTCTAATCCTTTCTTCCAATGCCAGTCTCTCAGGCTGCAGGCAGGTCAACAGGCCCTGACACAAGACAGTGCTTAAATATGTCATGAATTATCTCATACATTTTGTGTACAACTTCTTGAGCAGTAGGAGAGCTGATTATAGCTAGTAGAAAAACATGCAATAATGATGCACTTAGTAATGGCAAAACCGTGTTTGAACATTTTTCCTTCACTTGGAAATGGCATTTCTAGTTCTCAAAGCAAGTAATCAAATTATGTTATTGCTGGAGATCAGGGAGAGAGAGAGAAAGTGTATAGCAAGGAAAAGGGTAAATGGACATTTGTTTCCATGTTAGCTGCTGAGCAGGTGGAAAACCCAAAATATCCTGCCACTGAAGTGGAAAGGCAAGAGATGCGGTGTGTCTCTATATCTTAAGTTATTTCACACTAATCAGCCCCAGATGACCAACAGTGAAGATAATTCATGAGTGAATTGATCATTTGTGGCCCTTCAACACAAGGGAGGCATCCATGCTGCTTGCTGGAAGGCAAGCTGAAGTCCCTGGAGACCAATAAACACTTCGGCAAAATTTAAGATAAGACATTTCACATAATTTACAGGCAGAGAAAATGTCACCAGTTTCTCACCTACCCAGAAACTTGTCACGAACAGTCAGTTTCATGTCTTGATTTACTGAAGAGAAGTCCAAAATCTGTTAAGGAAATCACTACAGGAAAATTGCCCCATAAGAAACCAGAGGATGGCATCTTTAACCTAACCACAACCGCAAAGGAAACTTCAGTTTCTCACATAGTGAGTGTGGCTGCTTGCTATTTATCCTGCAAGGAACTGTTGTGTGTTGCCCTTGAGCTACAATAAAAAGCCAATGAGAATTAAATTAACATCAAAAGAAGCAAAGCTGAACCATATAAACCTTCATCAAAGGAGTAAAGCAGACATGTAATTGTATGCTCAAAATGAGTTAGGTTTCTGCTGGCTCACCGCAACCCTACGGTGGCTGAATCGGGCACTCTCTGCTCATGTACCCAGCCCAGAATTTGCCAGCATAGAATTTCCTACCTCAACCCCTTCTTACTTCCATATTTAAAAAACAAGGGGAAAAAAAGAAAGAAAGAAAAAAAGAAGCAAAACAACCCTTGTGGCATCTGCACTGTCATTTGCTATTCACTTTCCTTGTGATTCCTTATTAGTGGGAATAATTAACCTGAATACTGAAAACCTCTCAGTGGGACTAAAGGAACAACCCCATGTCTCCTAGTACGGAGCAGAAGCTCATTAGCTTGCATGAATTCCCCATAAAACATGGATGCATATAGAGCATATGGCCTTGTTATGATTTTCTCCCCAAACATTTAACGAAAAAGTATATTTTTGTTGATAATTTTCTGGTATAAATTTGCTTGGGAGTAGGAACATTTTTTTTAACAAACTGTGTATTCTGCATCTGTTCTTCATGCATTAAAGAGAAAAATCAGTCATTTCAGTGTAATTGTTTTATTTTCACCAGTTTAACCAGAAAATAAATGGCTACAATAATCTTCTTCTGAGTAAGGAATTAAGCAGTTCACACCAGAAGGCCAATCAGCAGCGAAAGTAGTATTTTCCTGATAAAGCTGGAAATTCATGGATGCTTCTGTGATGGGCAAGAAATCTAACAATAAATTACCTCAAGCCACTTCACATGACAAAATAACAATGTTTTATTCATCCTCCCCTTCGTCTTTTCTCTTCAAACAAGTGCAACCCAGGTGATTAACTTGCATTTGAAAGCCTGGCCCCAGAAACAGAAGGTTCTTCCCTCCAACTTAGCCCAGCACTTAGACATCTTAAGAATGCACGTGTGTTCTCTCATAGGGTTTGAAGTAACAAAATCACTAAAGGAGCTCAATGAGAAATAATCCGAATGTCAGTTATATCTCCTGTAAATGGAATTTGATAACAGAAGGGTGTTATTGTGCACCACATAATGATATTTCATCTAAGTAACATGCTCTGAAGGAGGCAAGCATGGCCAGAGCAGCACTGTCAGACTCCCATAAGGATGGTGCCTAGCTCCCAACCATTCATTTCTGTACTGCCCATGGAGAGCCTACAGAGAAAGGCTACCTCCTTTTTCAAATTACTTTTCAAAACTCAGCTAAGTAGGTGCTGATGTGCAAGGGCAGTGCTACAAACCCTTCTTACAACTTCAGAGTGGTACCTGAGCATTTCCTGGGATGCATTAAAGGGACTCCAGGCTGGGCTTTCTGCCCAAGTGCACAGAGTTCTGGGGATGATAACACTATGACCATGATGGGCCGAAGTCCTGGCAGGGAGAATGCTCACAGCTACGTAGCATGGATGTCTACATCTCAGTGCAACCGGAGGAGCTTTCTGTCACCAACACCGCTGAGGCCCCAGGAGGTACCAAGCACAGTATCAGCTCAGAGACGGCAGATCCAGGCTCACAAGGCTGGTACAGCCTTTGAAGCAAACACATTTGCACGAGGTAAGTGACCTGGTGCTCCCACTTATTGGAGGGGCTCCAAACCTATGCAGATTCAGCACAAAGCTGGTGGATCTGCAGGCATCCAGGGCAGTACTTACTCAGTCAAGGTGAAGCTGAGTATCCCTCTGAAAGCCCAGGCCACACTGCAACTCTGAACCCAGCCTTTCATCAGCGTATCTGCTGCATAAACAAATGTTTGTCTTCATATAGAGGAATGTTCTTTTGGGGGTCTTTTTTGCTAGAAATAATGTTAGCTACCTAGGAAGGACCTGTGCAATGAGGTGGAGATTAACTAATATAACCCATCCAGACATGTTTAATAATGTGTCCATCCAGCAAGAGACTCCTTTTGTTGAAGGCCAGGATAAGATACTACAGGAATGAAGGAGAAGGTCAGAAACCTTCAGCTCCTCCATGGAGGAAAAGGCAAAAAAGGGACTGAACATCCTGCACCCCAAGAGGACATTACTTCAAAAGCAGCAACTGTCCAAGTGCCACTGCTGAGACACCAGCATGAGGTCAGTACGGTCCCCACAGGTGCGGAGATGCAATGGCCAGGCTAGAATAGACACACTGACACAAGGTGGGCACTTGCATGACTCCTGAGCCCTGGTGTTTTCCAGTGTCTTTCTCAAAGAAGCCTGATGGCTTTGCCTTATTTTCAGCTTTCATGTAACAGCTCCTAATGAGAAGCAAGAGAAATCAATACAACTTGCTTAGTGGTACCCTTGGAGTAGCTGTAAAACTAATTCAGCAATATTATGACCTTGATAATCCACCTTCTCTGAAGTGGGATGGATTATATTCAACACTTTATTGACTTCAGACATTTCCCTAGCATAGCAGAGAACTGTACCGCACCGCAGAACAGAGCTAGCTGAGGGGTGTCTATGCTTGCCAGTGCCTTGACAGCTATAAAAAGGTTTCCATCTGCTTTGTTAAAATAAGATTGTTTACTCAAAATGCCTTTGAAGCAGAGACAAGGAGTGGTATAAATTGCGCTAGAAAAGGAGCACCAGTATTTATAATAGATCTATCCAACATCTTTATTGATGACCTGGATGAGGGGATTGAGTCTACCGTTAGTAAATTTGCGGATGACACCAAGTTGGGGAGCAGTGTCGATACCCTGGAGGGTAAGAAGACTCTGCAGAGGGACCTGGACAGGTTGGGTCGTTGGGCTGAGGACAATGGTATGAGGTTCAACAAGGCCAGTGCAGGGTCCTGCACTTTGGCCACAACAACCCCATGTATCGCTACAGACTGGGGGATGAGTGGCTGGAGAGCGGCCCGGCAGAGAGGGACCTGGGAGTGCTGGTTGGCAGCCGGCTGAACATGAGCCAGCTGTGCCCAGGGGGCANGAAAGAACAATGGTAATAAATGCTGGTGATTACACTGGAAACAGACAAACAGGCAAGACTGTCATGGTTTTGATGTCGCTGCAAAGAGCAGCTTTCTGGCCAGAATTTGTTTTTGCCCACAGTGTCACCAGAGACTTCAGTATTCCTCCTACCCAGCCGGGCCTTGCTTATTTGAAGACACATTTCATGTCTTGTGGGGTGTGAAGATACTTACCATAGGAAAAACCAGCAAACTGGACAGATGTCAAAAATTACAGTTGGAGGAGCTCTCTGACAAAAACCCTCTGGTTTCAACGTCAAGGATCCTGGATTCAAAACTACCTGTGATACTGCTCAAGCACTTTCCAAAATCTCATCCTCCGCAGGGAGCCTGCTCCTGAGAACATGGCAGATCAGGCACAGAATATGCTGGTCTACCACACAGGATTGTTATCCATGTAGCTATGGGAGGATGACAAGTTTTGTCTTTGTAGGGACCTGCATTTAAAAGATGAGCTACTATGTTCAAGTGTATCGCAGGCAAAGCATGTAAATTCAGTGTCACAGAGGCTTCCCACAGGAATCTTTGCAGAGAGTTTCACTTCCCCAGCAATATCTACATCGTTGTCATGAAAGCTGGATTCAGGGTGTGCCCAGCACAATGTGGCAGCCCCAGCACAGTGCCAGCACATCCCCAGCACAGCCCCGCACATCCCCAGCACACTGCCACTCTGCACCAGCTGCACAATATCTGAATGAGACTCAGCAATGTGGTGGTTGCCCAGAGCAGTTTGAAAGTGAGATACGTAAGAGAGGCCCAGCAAGGCAAACACAGACCCCAGAATAACCTACAGACTTTAAAAAGTTTATTCTTCAATGACAGTGTGTTGAAATGATGCCCTAAACAAGACCTGGAAGGAAGGCCAAGAGTGGCCGTGGGCACTGTGGGCACATCAACACCTTATCTACAGGGGCAGCCTGGAAAAATGCAGTGCTGAATGGTCCCTTAGGCACAGATTGCCATCCCTATTTGACCACTCTGCATTTTCAAGGTTATCTTTGCAATAAAACTGGGTAAGTATCGATTTTTTTAAGACGAGAGATCATCTCAAATCAGAGAAGCCCTGCAAGACTTGAAACCTATCTCCTGCAGAAGTCCTGGCTAAAGGACTAGGTTAGGTCAACAAGTGAAGGGTCAGTTAGACGCCAAAGCAGTCAAAACACTCAGTATTCAAGGAGAAAGAGCTCCTGTGTGCAGCCGTGCAGCAGCTCTGCTCCCCATCACCTGCTGCCGAGTGTGGAAAACAAGGCACTAACACCTAAAGATTCTATACCCACTAGATGAACCTCTCAAAAGCACCTCTACACCCTAATCCTCACCTGTTATAGGTGTGTAGGAACTCACAGGGGGTTTGTATCCCTATGTCTAGTAGTGTGCTTTTGAAACTGGCCCATGGTCATGCTGCAATTAATACCCCTATTAGTGAGATGGCAAAGCAATGCATACAGAGGCACAATGGCTCTGCACTGCTTTCTGACAGCAGGTAGCACTGCAGCATGTATTATAAGGTGTAAGATGTCTCCAAATTTGTAAGCCAGCATCCTGCCCTTGGGAACACTCGACAAAATGCTTTTAAGCAGAATCCGGGAAAGCATCTGAGATAGAAAATCTTGGAAGTTCTGAAATATCTTTGCTATTTCACTCCTATGTTTGAAATGCTGCATATTCAGCTTATTTTGTGCTTAGGCAAAATAAATTAATCAGTAGGGCTGCAAAGAAAATGGTGGTAACTGAAAGATAAATATGTTCCAGAGAAACCTCCTCCAGGAAAGAGCTGAAGGAATAGGAAATAGGAGGACAGGAGTAACAAATCACTCAAAGAATAAAAATAACAGAAACATCATCAGCCTTGTAATAAAAACAAATATATGCAAACATTAAGTGAACCACACAACCATTCAGAAGTCTCTACTTTTTCATCTGTTTAGGAAAAAAAAGGTGCAAGTACTCAATACCCACCTGCAAGGAAGCAAACTCAATTCTAACCTAATTTTAGCAGATGAACATGATATATATATTTCTGATCCAAAATAGTTAAATCAATGAAAAATTGAATTAGTGACAGTTACAAAACGTGAGGGATTCACTGCAAGGTTATTTCTTTCATGCCCTCTCTCCGCTGTTTTCCTCCAAACAGGAATGTATCAGCTCAGCTTCATTTTTCCCAGACACTGATACTTTCATTTTTAAGCTTTAAATCCCGTCAATGTGGTTTTGCACACAGCTCATTAGTTTACAGGCCTGTTCACACAGATGAAAGATATTGTTAAATATTTCGCTGACTTAGAATTATTACCTAGGATCAATGGGGCAACACACCCGGCTTCACCTCCCTCCATGCTTTCCATGGCAGCAGACAAGAACATAACGGTTTTCTTAGGGCAGTAATTGCTCAGAAGCAGCAAGGACACCTTCAGACTGGCAGTGCTCTTTTTGCATGGTGCTGATGATGTACAAGAGGAGTTGTGATTCCCTGCAAGGCTATCACCAGCACACCTCTGGGCAAGCATCCTTGATAAGACAACAATCAGAGAGCAGGATTCAGCGACTATTCAACAAGTCTTGTTTTAAATCTTATCTTAAATAACATATGACAAACATCCAACACACTGCATTTTTTACTAGTCAGCTAAAAATGAGGTGAACTCGTACAGGTTTCTCCTCCAATTCTTATGTTTTCAGGATCTGCTACAGAACCATAAGAATTGTTCATAAAACATCTGTGAGAGAAAACTCAATTTGGAGTCAGAGGAGTCTTCCTTCCTCACCAACACTTTTGCAACTATAGCTATGGGATGTACTCAAACCTCAGAAAGAACATCCACTACTGCAGAAGGAGGAAATTTGCAAATAAAATAGAAGTTAATTTTTTAAAAAATAAATAAATAAACCCACAGTACTCAGCAGCACTTGCCAGTGTGCACCGTTCAAAAGCCATGCAGGATGTGGTCATCTCTCCTTATTCTCAGTTATAGTGTTACAAAAAGTAAGAAGTTATTGCTGCTAAAAGAAAGACACACAATGAATCAGACACAGAGTTTAAATTGTGTGATGTTAATTATAAACAGGTAAACATTTTCAGCTGCTGTATCCTTCATTTTTCCTCCTCCCTTCACAGACAGATGCATATATCCATACAAACATTTACATATGGGAGGAGGGTAAGTGATGCAATCACATACAGTATGGTAGTACATGCAAATATATATTCATAATTACTGTGTAGCTGTATGAATTACTTGAAATTTAGAAACATAAACTTATTACTGAAAGGGATCAACTCAGCAAGTCTATCTCCTTGCATTGCAGCTAAGATCATTATGGGATCCTTGTAAAACCCCTTATTGTACCTTAGAATTGTTTAGGCTGCATGCTCTGATAGTAGCCAATGTCCTGCTAAGCCATAGTTTATTTACAGCAGGTCACACACAGATGCTCTTGGGCCATCCTTGTCCTTTCCCAAGTAACTGTTGTTCACTCTCCCCCCCAGTCTGTTTATGGACAGTGTTAGCATCAGAATCCCTGCTATCTTCTGGCCTTGGTGTGGCACCTCCTGGCCTTGGTGTGGCTGAGCATTCCACCTGGTTCCCTCCACCCTCTCTCCTCTTTCAGCTCTTGCTTGAGCTACAGGATCAAAACAGCTCCTGGTATTTCACACTAGCTTTCAAAGGGCTCAACACACCAGCATTAATATGTACCTATTTCTACTGAAGATATCACAGAGGCTCACTTTTGCTATCTAGTAGTTACTTCACCTGTTGCTCATCTCAGTCTGGGACCAGACAGAACATCCAAGTCTCTGGATGTGCACACAGGACATGCACGTATCTCACAGAGTATGGAAGCAGCTTTGCTTTGGGTTTTGTGCAAGATCACTGTGTATCTTAGCCAAGTTTCACCTTTCATACAACATTTAAGAGCAGAGGGTGCACATGGGCTCTGCCCATCTCCAATGCATGGGTTTCCTCCAGCTGTATGGGGTTAGTGAAAAAGGTATCCTTTCACCCCTGCTTTCATCAAGCACATCCATGGTGAGTCAATGGAAGCACAGCTCCTGCTTCACTTGTTTCAGACAGGAGCCCAATGCTTTTAGCAAGATAAAGCTCCCAGTGAGGACTGGGTAGGTTATAAGCCAAAGCATCCGATCTCTTTTTAAATTAAATTTTAAATTAACAAGACAGGCAAAGTATTACAGTACTGCATGTGATGAATTTAGCATGGACATCAGTAATCAAAATGGGATCTTTCCCTCTGCATACATTAAGCCCTTGCACAGTGCTCAGAAACAAGGATCCCTCCTGTGTCAGGTGTAACACCACCTTGTGTTTCCACCACAAGAGAAATTTCAACCTTTGTTTGTGTGTTTTCTCCCTCTCTCAACTTCAGAAAAACAACTGAAAGTTTTTAACTTCTCACAGAGAGCCTGAATCCAAAATTATTATTTAGTTCCTTGGTTTTCTTGATCCTGAGATAGAAAAACATTTCCTTTGCAGACAATTCAGGATTAAGGATGAGCTTTATTGCTGTCACCAAGCAGTGCCCTTGACCTCGTACCTCACACCACCTTGAAGGCTGGGATCTCTGGCCAGACTGCATCTCCCATCCACCTCAGTAGGACCATGCATGTGTCACAGGATATTCACTTCCAGACAGAGAATAGAAATAGTGTTTACTTTTCATAATTATAATAATGAGGGTCCTAACTAGAGAGAGCTTCCGTTTAACTTCACAAATAAAAGTATTGTTTTAAATACTGTTAACAGCATGACATAGTAGCCATATTGCAGAGCTACTTGTACATTGGGGACGAAGAGAGAAAAGAGTTTTGGCTAAAATTTATGCTGAAGCATTCACTTAATGTGATAAAATTATCCTCCTTCTACCTGTTTGTACATTGCTTAACTAATTAATAGTCTTTTTGGTCTTTTCTGTCTGTTAAATATTGATCGTTCTGTTAGCTTCCTTCATCTCTTTCTTTATAAAATGAATAAAAAGAAATTAACTGGTTCAAGAGCAAGGGAAAGTCCTGCTTTGAGAAAAGAATTACTTGAATTTGACTCTGTGGAAAAGACTTCAGTAAAGAGGAGAAGATGGGAGGAAGCTGGATGGAGTTCTACCAAAAGCTACTTACATGCTTCTGAAAATTATGACAAACAAACTAAAAGCAGATTCTGAGGTTTTATACATGTTTCCAGATTTCAGGGTTTGGTATCAAGAATATTTCTAAAAACTAAAGCAGATAATATGCAATGGCAGCACTGTGGTCAAAATTACTTCTACCCACTGCAGCCACCTACAACACCAACCTCTGCTACTGGGCTGTGACCCACCTTCCCACACCCCACCAAGAGCCTCTCTCCCTCACCATGGGCTGTCACGTGGCTGGTGGATGAAAACCTACATGTTTCTCTGTCAGTGTTGTTTGAGGTAGATATCCAGCTCACAGGGACACGAGGTGAGAATGAGCCTACCCTCGAGCCTGAATCACTCCCAGGTGCACACCACAAGGTCAATCGCACTGCCTGATGGGTAGGAAGGAGCTCCGTATTCCAACTGAAGATGCACTCACTGCAGTCAATTAAATCTTTCTGAGACTTTGTTCCCATGCTGAGAAGAGACATTGCTTTTATGCAATAGATCTACTTTATCCTGCTGTTTTCTCTCTAGGCTCAGCTGGGCTTCCAGTGAAATCAGTGGTAAGATGATGCTCTTATCTCTTGGAGCAGGATGCTCTGTAGTATTGTACAAACCATTTGGCTTTGCTGCCACTGTGCTGCTCAAAAGCTATTTACAGAAACAAAAAAGGTAACACAAATGTACAGAGGACTTCAAACATAGGTTAAGTTTATAAAAACCTACAAACCCCAAACTGCTGTTCTTTTCTGCTAGGTGGTTCTTACTACAAAAAAAATAAATGCCACTTCTTTGGGCATGAGTAAGAAAAGGTGAAAATTCAGGTTTGCAGTTCTTTTCATCAGCAGGTATACAACACACCCTTAGGGGTGACTACACACTGTCACTTGCTCTTAAAACACTACATGTAAGATCTTCTCTTTTTCCCATCATGAGCTCCTGGCAAGCAATTTCCTTCGGCTTTCCATCTTCTGATTTACAGTATGGGCTCATAAAATAGGTTTTTACTGGCCTATTTTGCCAAGATAAAGTTGTCATTTGTGCCGGCATTCTGCACTTCTGCAAAAGCTGGCTAATCTTTCTCTAGACAACACCCAGGATAAGCATCTGGGCAGCAAATTGTGGGGCTGCGATGACTGAACTCGTGCTTTGTGCTCTCTCCAGCTCTGTTTTGTGTGTATTCATCTCCAGTTGTCCTCCCCTTCAGAAAAAAAGTCAAAATCAGCACAGCAACTTGAAAGCTTCCAGCAGAACTGAGTATAGGTTTTGTGTTGTTAAAGCACAATTTTTGTTCTCGACTTTAAATCTCCCAGGTATCTTCCTTCTGACTTTGCTCAGTCAATAGATACAAAATAAGTATCTGTTTGACTTAGGGACTTATTTTCACTTTTTCACTTGTAAAACAGAAGCCCAGTCCCAAACTGATAATGGCACTGAGGTTGTGATTAGGTCTTAAAAAAAAAAAAAGTGACAAAAATGATGAAATTCTGCAGATCCTAAAAATGTTGCCCAGTTTTCTGTAACACACAATAGTCATAGTTTAAAGCCTGCTTGAACTTATCAATTGGTCCACTCCATTAATTTAGGGAAAGTTAATCAGCAATGTAAAAAAAGACATTGTAGAATTTTAGCAATCATAGGGACAGGTAAAAAATTTATTTGACTAAAACCACTATTAACTGCTCTTTCTACTATTATGTTTCGACCTTTGTGTGTTAAATGTGTTGTAAGATACAGAAGAAGAAAGAGGATAAATGTCTAATATATACATATATACACACATCATTTTGTGTACAGGCAAAGATATCTTTGCCTAGCAGAATAAGTCACTATATTGTTTCTATATTGTTTAACTGCTATAAAATCAAATAATATATGGCAATAATTGTGTATATCCATCCAGGAAGTAGAGATACAGAGCAAATTAAAATTACCTGAAAACATTCAGGAGCTGTTTGTGTCCCAGTGTACAAAATGCCATTTCATTTAGTGCGCTACAGTGTACAGCATTAATTACCGAGCTCTGCTTGGGAAATGTCTTGCAATAATATAAATTGCTCTTTTTTTTTTTTTTTTTTGGCCTACCACGAGAAGCAAATAACCCTTATTAAAGATCATTCATTCCCAGTCGCATGGCTATGGTGACTGCTAATTAAAAATAGCAACTGAAATCAAACAATGGAAACTGAGAAAGAATAAACTAGAAGATGTCATGAGCCTTTCCAAAGGAGCTTTTAGCCAAGTCTGGAATTGCTCCTATTATGTGTGCTAGGTCAGGAGCATCTAAGCTTGACGATATTTCGGCAAAGGCATTTGTGGAGGTTCTCCATCACAGGCATACCATGGTCCCTGGCCGATCCCCATCCCACAGTGGAGCTACGGCCAATCCAGGCTTTGGGCAGCAGGGACCCAGCAATGGGGCTGCCCACAGGGGCAGGGGGTCAGAGGAGGGGTGAGTAAAGCACTCTTTGGGGACCTGAAGCACCGCAATTGCATTTCAGAAATACTCCAAGCCACATACTGACTCTTAATAGAAATCACTCGTTCCCTTAAACAAAATCAAGCACAGCAATCTGCTGCAGCATTAACACCAACACTTTCCTACTAACTCCAGGAGATGCATGACAGCATAAGCTTATACTTTTTTTTACTAAACTGCAGATATTTTGTCTCAAAATAAAAGAGTTATGCAACCGCATTTTGTACCCCTTCTCAGGACCAACAGCTAGACTGACTCCTGCATTATGCAGGAACAAGATGTTCTGTCAAAACTATTAATACCAAAACTTTCAGGAAAAGGTGGACTATTTTGGCAGCGAGTACTCATTTCCAGTAGAGAACAGTCCAAAAGGAAGTCAAAGATCCGGACTCAAAACACAAGAAAAGGAGCACTTGTAAACAGTGCAGATGTATTTCCATGCTATGGAGGGTGAACCTGGGGCATTTTTAAAGCTTTTTCTTCCTTCATTCATACATAAATGGCACTCAATTGAAAACTTAAAGCAAACAACATAAGTCTTTTTGAAAAATGTTCCTTACTTAGTAATAGCCAAGAGTTGGGTCATTTATAAGCAAAGTGCACTGCATTACAACAATCTGCAGGTACCAAGGCTGCTCCTGCTTCTCTTGCAGAAACAAGATTGTCCTGCCCTACAACTGAGGACTGGGTGCCTGGTTCTGTTGTGCTATCAGACCCATGCTCATGGCACATCTGCACTGACTGCCCAAACCAGCATCTGTGATCCAAATCAACAATTTCTAAGGAACTGAGATGGAGCTAGACTTTGGGGGTAAGGTGGTGTATTGGAAAAACGGACACTAACTGAGGTAACACTGCCACAAAGATTTTCCTGAGCAGTTGAAGGCACTGCCGTGCTCTAGCCTCTAGGCTGCAGGATAAATCAGACAGGCTTCTTCAGCTGTGGCATCACCATCCACCTAAGCCATGTCATGTCATTTCTCCTGGCCTGGGAAGAGTATGGTGCCCCTCTTAATGAAAGGGAGTTCAAGCTGATGAAGTGTCTGCAGCCAATACTTAGACTTTGATTTCTATGCTTTCAAGGGGAGAGGGCAGCAGGATATTTCTGTATTTGAACACAACAGCAGACTCAGCCAGAGCTCAGTTTGGGACATGAACTGTGAAAGAGGTTGGCCAGAGCCCACTACAGCCAGTCCCTGGCCATGTTCCCAGTCCCAAGCAGGTGCTCATCTCTCTGGGGCCTCTCAGCCCATAAGCATGTTACGGCTGGCACAGGGTTTGGAAACTGGTGAGATATTCTAAAAACAAAGGAAGGCAAGAAGGAACATAATTTCTGTTTATTTCCTTGCTCTCCAACACCACTAAAGGCTGACAAATACTTACCATGAAGGGAAATAAGCCCAGAGAAAATAGCTTGTTTTCTTTTTGAAACATCTGTCCACTATCAGGGTATGTCCACCCATTTGAAGGAGGAAGCAAGTCCATGTTGCAGGTAACCACTGCTCATGCAGACACAAAAAGTGGCAGATGCTGGTTGCTGGTTTGGACAAGTTCTAAAAATAAACACAAGGATTCTCAGTTTTCCATGTTGCATCTTTAAATTCACGTCCAAGAAAACCCATGTGAGTCAGTTCTGGATACTTTTCAATGAACGGAGGCTTTTATGAACTAAACTGAACATGACTTGCATGAGGCAATCAGAAACACTCAGCAGAGGATAAATACAGGTGACTCTGCCCATATCCTACCATTGGATTTGCAGCCCAACGTATTCTATCCCAGCAACCCCACGTGAAGCCCCAATCCAAATTCTTGTGAATGTCACCAAAAAATCCAAGGAAGCCATCATTAAGGCTTCACATAAGCATCCTCACTAACCCCAAATCATCACTTATGTATCAGAACAGCTGAGCACCCTCAACCCCACAACATATTTTCCTTCGTTTCTGCTATATAGCAGCCCAACAGAAACATAGTTAATTCCCTTCAATAGCTCTGAAGATCACAAGGTCACAAACTAGCTCATTGAAATCATTCTGTGTATTTTTTATTGTCTTCAAATTTGCCTTACTGCCTTTAAAAACAGGAAATATTCTGCTGGTTAAAAATATCCCTATATCATGTAATTTCAGTGAGGTTTTGACCTCCGTTCCTTGTGAAGAAATTGAAGGAGGGGGGTTTTTTTCTTTGTTTTTATTTTAATTTAATAAAAAACCATTCATCTGGAACTAATGCTTTATATTTTAATATGTTAGGACACTGGAAATGGAGCATCATCTCATCTTGCCCCTGTTAAACATTTTGATTTCCTCATCAAGGTATTGATGTGACATGATTACTTGGAGCCTATGAAACACATAGATGTGTGTATTTCTATGCCAGTTTACAATCCATGCTGCAGCCCTGCTGGGCAGTACAGGCACATCTTCTGCCCCATTGTCCTGCTAGGAGTAATGTACCAGTGATGAATAGCACCGCTTTGGTGTTGTTTTATTTATGGACAGTACAATGAAGTTGTGTTTTTATCACGTAATGTCAGGAACATTAATATATCATGAACTGCTGTGACAGGAAAGGCAAAAGGGGAAAGAGATACAAGGTAACTTACTAACCTTAAGGAACTTCACCCATGAAAGCATAACATCATGGAGAAATGCAGCCACAAACCTTCTGCTGCTACTGTTCCTTCTGCTGTATCTCAAAGAATTCACCACCTCCCACAAGCCTCCCATAAGAGGCAGGCACAGCACAGCCCTCTCTTGACTCTCTCCAGTGGAAATTATGGAGTTTAGATGGGGCAGAGGCTCAGCAGAAGAGAAACTCAGAGGAGAGAAAGTTGGTCCCTCTCCTTTCCCAGGAAGAAAGTCATAACCCAGACCCACAGATTACTAGGTCTGCTGGGCTTGTTATTCAGATCAGGAGTAGTCTGTTGTTTTCTTGACAAAGCAAATTCCATTAGCCAACTTTTCAGTGGAACAGGTAAATCGGAAATGAGTGACAAGGAGACCTACATTGGTAAGGAGAAGTTAGGACCATGTATAGTTATTTTCTACCTGATGATATATAATGCAGTGCATACTACAGATATAAACTGAATTCTGGCCTTACAAACACTAAAGGGAACCTTCTTGCTAGAGCTGATTTGAGAACTGAACTTTTCTAATGCTCTCATTTCCAGCTGATCCCCTGAGCAGTGCTTTTCAATGGTGCTGTGCCTAGCACATTGCCAGGACGTCGCAGGAGATTGGCCACAATGTAGACACCCTGCCAGCAGCATGTCGCAGCATCCTTCCACCAGCGGGAAACTTTACATATTCATTAGACTTGAAAACCATTAATTCCAGTCCATGAGTACCACAGGCTTTGAAAAAATGAATCTTCTCAAGTACTCACTACTTGTAAATGCTTCTCACTAGTCGGCTATCTCTTCATCAAACAAAAGCTCTGTTCATGCTGTTGACAATCATAATATTTAGTGAAACAGAAGAAAGAGAGTTGTAACTAATCAAGTCTCATTCCATGAGTGGGCGTAAAAGCAATTTGTTTAATTGATTTTGGAGGTCACAGGACCACAGCATTAAAGTTCATTTTACAATGTTTATATGATCATGTTGTTTGAAAATCCCTTTTCCTTTTAATTTTTCAGGATTTGATTTATCTGTTTGCACTCCTGGCTGTTGCTGCTGCAGGAGCATGCAAGCAGTGCCCATGTGGCAGGAGCATGCTGGGGCCAGGCCAAGCAGTGCATTGCCAAGCCCTTTCCAGTACCTTTGAGGGGGCTGCCCATGGGTGAGTAAGAAAGACCTGCTTCCTGAACCCCTCCAGGGCCACTGAGGAGGGTCACTCAACAAAGGAAATGGGAAAATCCAAGCCAAGAAGCTTGCAGGAAGAGTGTCCATCTCCATCTGCTCTTTTTCCCAGCAGTGGCCAAGGTGGAACCTCTCCAGACATGGAGCATGTTCACCAAATACCACTTTGGTATTAGGAAGCTCTTCCATTTCTGTCTCCTTAGAATTAAGGTGTCTGTCTTGTCCCCAAGCCTTGCCTCACCAGTAGTCAAAGCCCATGCTAGCACTCCTCTCCTACCCTCTCTGGCTCTAATTAGGTGCACTCGTCCATCCCTCCCTTCATCTCTCTGTTCCATTCTGCCTCCTGCTCCCCATCCTCTTCTTCGTTACCTCTCTCAGCTCCTCATCTCCTTTGCTGGTTTTCTGCAGCCAGTGTCATTCTCTAACCCTCTGAACACCCCTACAACGGCCATCTTCTCAACACTTTTGCGGTCTTGTCTCTCCATTCTGCCAATGCAGGAGAGAAATCAGGGGCACAAAGGGTGGCAGTCTAGGGATAGAGTCAGCCACTGAGAACAGGAGAGTGGGAGGGGAGGGGCAGGGATGAGGTTTGGAAATAAGATTTCTGGAATCGACAGCAACCACAGAAGCTGCTGTTGAAGAGGAGGCGGCTGACCTCCCACACTTACACCTGGTGCTGCTATGTTGAGGCAAACCCTAAGGGACCACGGCCAAATCCTTCACTCACCAGCAAAACTCCACTGCAAGGCGGGCGCAAGGCCTGCAGATGGTGACACTGATGTGCCTTTTACATGTTTTGAATCAAGCAATGTCTTCTCTTGCATTGTCTGTTGTACCTCCCTCCTTTGCCAACAGCAGTCAGCACCTAAAACTTGGGAGCTGGATAAGTGCCGGACCTTCATTCACATTGTGCCTTATAACTGCTGCATTGACGATGTTGACACATGGCTGTGGATTGCTATTCTCTGCAAAGACAAGGAAATCTGGAAATAGTTTTCACACTGGGGAGTGGGAAGAAAAGGAAAGGCAGATAATAAGTGCATGAGGCATGTGCTGCAGTGCCACATCAAGTCACAAGTCTAGTGCCAGATGTCTAGAGAAAATGCAGGCACTGAAGTCACGAAGCAGCATGGTGCAGAGGACAAGCTTCTCTCAGCAGCTAGTGTTAGGAATAAGCGTTTGGATTTCTGCCACCTTTACCCTTTACATTCCATTTTAATTTTGACCTTTCACAAGTTATTCTTCAAATAAACACATTAGGGATTGTGCAATGGGATGTCACAGTTTACCTGCAGCTAGGGACACAGAGTCTGCAAGGCAGAAGGCATGCCAGGAAATGACAACTCATCCACCCAGCAGTGTAACTCAGCTACAGCTCATTCAAGTAGCATGCAGATTTTCCTGCTCCAGTTAAAGCCGTCTTCTTGACTGGGGAAAGCCAGGAAGTCAACAGGCATTGGTATCACAGCCTTCAGCTTTCATGCAACACACTCATCAAATACAAAGTGTCACTGCAGCAGCACTTACTCCACCTTTTCACTGTGCTCTGGCCATATTACCCAGTCCCGAAGAGTTGTGGTGAATGGAGTTA
>WEIS01054304.1:1347-11507 GCA_013389965.1 Todus mexicanus
AAAAAAAAAAAAGGGGCAAAAAATCAAACCACGTTTCAGTTAGAGAGGCTCAGATCAATGTTTTGTGTTGTATTCCCATTCTGTATATCATTTCCAACACCACATAATCGAACAGACGGTATCTATTCACTTTAAAATCACCTTGTAGTTGTCAGTCAAGGCATTTTCTTTAGCTTTAACTTCTTAGTATGTAGTTGAAGCTAACAACCAGTTGTACCAGAAGAGCTCTCGAAGCTATTTGGGATAAAGATGAGGGGAAAAGAAAAACAAACACAAACCCCCCTGAAAGTTCCTTACAAGGCAAACCTAATGACCATTGATGGGGTTTTCTTTTTTCCATTTTAGTTTGAGACCAGCACTGCATGCTGTCTTGAGGTGGCTCTATACAAGACTGTCTTAAGTGATCAGGGGAAAAAATAGAAACAAAAGCCTAAGGCAAGCCAAAGTAAATATTAATTTTGAAACTATGAACTGATATCCACAATGAAGTAACTTCTTTGGCAAACACCTGCAATTTTGCTTAGAGTGTTCCTGCTTGTAGTGAATAGAGAAAGAAAGGATTTTTGATAATTGGGATGAGAAGCAGTGATATGAAACACACTGTAAAGAGATTTCACGTGCAGTGAATTAAAAAGTAAACTTATTATATTTCCAGCCTTATGATTGGCACATTCTTTGTCCTGACTGCGTAATCTCTATTTGTACAAATGCCAGATGAGATACCTTATTTTTCATTGTTTGTAGCCCTTTGCGAACTCTCACAGCTTCGAGAAAAACTTTCAATGCCAATGGATAAAGCTGTTTCATTTGGAGGATAATACCAAGCATTCCTCATATATTGTTCCTTCATGTAGCTCTAGCAAGTGTCATTAAAATTTTAAACATTGTACAGCCTATGAAACTAGTGCTAGATAAAGCATTAACCTATGCATCACGCTAATTTTTTTAAGTTAAAGCGTAAGGCAAAATGTGCTTTCCAGGTGTTCCCCTAGTAAAGCAATAGATCACACTATGTAGCAAGCTAAATTGCTTTTTGATGATCGAAATTCATCACTGGTTCCTAGCATTTAGGAAATAAATTAGGTAGTTTCAAACGGTACAAAAGAATCCTGCTCCCGACATTCCTAGTGTGATGTTAACAGTAGTAGGGAAATGTGCCTGCCTTTGAAATAGGTTGTTCATAGCTAGTTTTTGCTCACAAGACAATAAATACATGAGAAAATGGTTCTTTTAAAGTTATGTTTCAGTATCAGCCATAGATGAAAACTAGTGTGTCAAAGAAAACGTCTTTGGATCCTACAGGTATTGAGGATTCACAGCAAGGAAAGATGCAGAATCTGAAATAAAATGCCCATAAAACATGCAAGTAGCCTAGATAGCCAGTTTCCTACTCTTCTATTTCATTTTGCATAGGTAAAGGGGAAATAACCTGTTCTGCTTAATGTTGCGTAATGTTACCTGTTAGAGATTCATTGCTAAACTTAAGACTTCTTCGTTGAAACTCCCAGCCCGCTCCTCATTTGTTGCTTTCCATTCTGCTTACTCAAGAAAAATCTTTCAGGAAAATTTATTCAGTTACTCCAAACTTTAATTCGAGATTTTCAAGACTGAATCTTTTCAAGGTTGAATTAAGGTAAAACACATTATCTGCTTTTCTTAAAATGACTGATTGAGCTGCTGACCGAGCTGCTGAGGAGGGTAATCTTCTGAGAAGCTACTGGACTTAAAAAATGAAAGCAGAACTAGCAAGCATTTTCTCTGCTGACACCCAGGCAGTCTGGCAAAGAAGATGGAAACTGCTGTACTGAAGCCCAGACAAGTTGGGGGGCAGACAGAGACAGAGTCTCTGGGTAGTAAGAATATTCCCTCTATTCCTCCTAATGATTATTTTTAAATGGCAGGAAATTTTAATGTGCATTTGTAATTCAGCAAGGGAAAGGGGTTGCTGTGTAGAGGTATCAGTGTGACGACATGTTATTGCAAACCTTTGCTATTCTTGCTGTTATAAATGACTTTTATAAATGGATTGAACATAATTAGAAAGGTACTCTGAGATACTGAGCAAGAAGGCTCAGGTTGAATTGTAAAAGGTACTTAATAACTCCCTTTGAAATCAAAGACAACTAGGTATTTACAATATCTTCCAATTCACAGTTGTGTCCCACATTGATTAGTCCTAACATTATGTCAAGGAAACAGACAAGGATTTCATTTCAGTTTATATTAAAACTAAATACATAGCATAACTATTATTTTCAGATATGTTTGTTCCCTTTGTTCGCTGTGCCAATATATAGCTCAGTTAAGGTTTATGATTGAAATAAGTGATCCATGATACCAATTAACAGATTTATAAATCATTCTGTGTGATTAAGCCATTCATAATTTTCCCATCATATAGAGGAAGGCATGTGCAGTTGCCAGAAATGTATTACAAGCATAATGAAAACAAATAGTCCAAAATGCTGAGAAATCAAACAAAATCTTATTAAATATAACTTCAGTCACAGATCCAAAAGAGTAATTATTTGCACAGTTCCTATATCCCACAACACCTGAAAATTAGGTAATGTTTAACTTATGTCAAATTGTAGGCCCAAACCCAAAATCAATTGTTGAAGTCTTTGCCCTGGAGGAAAACCGTAAATCAGACAGGATATGAGAAATGGTGACTGACTAATGCTGCTCAAGGATCAGGATAGGCAGAGGTGCTTCTAGCTGGTGAACTTGGCAAGGTGCACATGAGTTGGTCCAAAGTGCACTGTGAAAGTGGCTCCGCTGCTCATGGTATAGCTGCCACGGTGAGTGTGTGCACGTGGGTACAGAGAAACGAGCAGGCTTTAGAGTAAGGTTTGGATTTCTTCTATTATTTTTTTAAAACGGTTATTAACTCCAAATAATCTCTTGCTGAAATTCAGCCTATTGAGTTGGAAATAGTTCTCCAGGGTAAGTTCATTAAAGAGCTGAAATATTTTAAACTGTTTCAGTGGGATTTTTTTGCAGTTCTCCGTGATTCTCGCTTTGAAGCTAGTGAGCATCGATGTTGGAAAAGTTACATTGCTTTTGAGGTGAAGATTGAAAGAGAAAACTTTACTCAGCACTCATTAGACCACATCTGGTGTACTGCGTTCTGCTTTGGGGCTTCAGGACAAGAAAAATGTTAATAGACTAGAGCAGGTTCAGCTGAGGGCCACCAGTATGATCAGGGCACTGGGGTGGGTGCCCTGGGTGTGGCAGCAGGATGGGCTCATTCAGCCTGGAAAAGAGGCAGCCCCGGAGAATCGCATAGGAGTGAGTGCCCACAAGGAAGCTACTGAGGAAATGCCACCAGTCTCCTTAAGGAGGTGCATGGCAAGAGGAGGAGAGACAGTGGGTATTAACTGAAAAGGGGCGTGTTCCATTTTGACACAGAAACATGGTTTTTACTCTGACAGTCAAGCACTGGACCAGAGATGCCATGTGGTCTTCATCCTTGGAGACCGAGTTGGAGAAAGTCTTGGGCAATGTGGTGTGAATTCAGATGTGGGATTCCTCTGTGTGAGAAGATGTGCTGGGTGGATGACCTCTTAAAGTCCTTTCCAGCCTGAAAGGTGCTCTGATTGTAAATGAGGACTGCAGAGGGACAGAAAGTAAGGGGTGAAGAAAATTACTGGTAAAACTTACGTACCTTGCTAAAACCAGATAGTTTGATCTGTTTGTTTTACTTAGTAACCAAAAGTGTGGAGTGACATAATTGATTCTGACCATGACAATCCCCAGGCTACCACAAAAATTGTAGCTCAACAAAGTTCTGCAGTATGTAATGTTGTAACGCCTTGCACTTGTGCAGAACTCCTATCCAGTGATCTCTAACCCTGTGCAAGCTTGTCTAATGAAGACTCAGCACAGTCCTTTGAGGCAGAGGATATATTGCTGCTAATTTCATTTCTGCAGATGCAGCTTGCAGAAAGTTATTTTGACTGAAGTTGTGCTGGGTTTGACTGTAAATTTTTGTGGGGTCAGGGGAACTGGAACGGATCAGGTGTACTGAGAGCACATAATGATGGTCAGCTCTCCACTGAGCAGGCATGGACTATAATTCTTTTTCTGCCTATCCTGGAGCAGCTGATACATTGACATGGAGCCCTGCTTCACTGGTGAATGAGTAGTGTGTATAAAGTGTGGGTCGCTCACCTTTCTGCCCACTTTCCTTGAAATTAGAAATAATGGGTATACCCTCAGCTTATTTTCTGCTGATGCTTGACACAGCCTGGCCAGTGCTCCGTGGAAGAGAAAGAAGTAAGTCTCTTTTTCCTTTCGAGTTACAGAAAGGAACTGATGCAGTTTAGTCTAAAGCTAATGGCAGACCACGTTTCCTAGATGTGAGCTTTTATTCGAAGAACAGTTCGTGCATTACTCAGGCAACAACAGGTGAATGGTTTTTTTCCTTGCTATAAAACAGTTTCGCCATTATTCAGACATAGTCTCTACCCACATTTTCGGTATAACAAAGAAATCTACTTCAGATATCAACAGTTTAAGGATTTATAACCTCATAATCTGTTTAGGTTACTCAGTGCCTATCAGATAACTATAGCATCTCTTAATATCGTGACAAACTATTTAACCACTTTGTGTAATCTTTCAGTGGCCTAGATCTGAGGGTGGTGTACCCATCTCCACACACACATAAAAATAGTTTTGTGAAAAAAAGCATAAATTGCATATGAAATGTCTTCTGTTTAGCTATGGAAAACTTTTACGTACTTTATTCATATTTACCTGATAAACACGACAATTTCAAACTCATCTCACTTGGCTTTCTGGTTAGGCTTGAAGGAAAAGTCATCAAAAGAGATATTCCCAATTCATCCCGTGCAAAACCAGCAGGGGATCAGCATGAAAGGATCTTCTCTGCTGGCCAGTTCAACCTTTACATAATCTACCAAAGTTAAAAGTACAACCCAAGCAAGTGTTCCCCACCATTCACTGGTACGTATCCCTGCAGAAAGCCATGCGAGTTCAACAAAGAGAGCATTGAGGTTTGGGTTTGGTTTAGTTTTTATGTTTTAGCAAGTCTAACTTTTTAGCGGGAGGTATCATTAGATGAGCTAATAATGTTGGAAGAAACACAGACTTCTCCTGGGTGCGCAGCCTCTTCTCAGAAGCCAAGGTTGAAGAGAGAGGTCGAGCTTAAAGCAGAAAAGTGAAAAGCGACTGACTGAAGAGCAGAGCTTTTTTTGATCCCGATTTGAAACACACAGAAGGCAATATCAGCCTTAGCATTGGTTTGAGTCGAGGTCATAATGCTATTTGCCTCTCCTCTTGCCCCAAGCAGGATTGAAAATGGACTATGTTTTGGCTTAGCTCTCATGGACAGAATTTCTAACACAATTTCAGAGTTTGGCTGCTTCTGACATCGTTAAAATTACCTTGTGCTCAAATTTCAGCTTTGTCAACCATTAAATTAAAATTACCTTGATGCTTGGCCTCAAAATGACTTAAAGAAGAACATAGAATCCATTTGTTTTATTTTTTGAAGAGTATGACTGTCTTTAAATGTGTAGCTGTGTAGATACAGGGTGAACATAACTGTGTTTCCTGACACTCCTTCTATCTAGCTACAGGCAGATTGAGTCTTCTTAAGCTGGATCAGCCCTGAGTAGGCAACCCATGAAGCTAAAATTCACTGTTCCACACCTCAAGTTAGTGTCCTAACCACCAGCTTATTATATTCCGCTCGTGCTGGAATATAAAACCTCAAATGCACAATGTCCAATTCGACTGTGACTAAATTAAATTTAATTAGGAATATTCCACGATAATGGTGTATAACCAAATTGTGACATTATTAAACGCTTGCTGAGTCCCTAAACTGACAATGGAAAGGTGAATAAAATCTGTTAATTGGTCTTTGATTTCCTCACCCAACTTCCATTCTTTAAAAACTGTAAAGTTGTTTGTATGAGTTTTTTCCTCAGGTCTGCAGCTAGCTTTTTAGAAGGTAGCATGTGTGCAAGTTTGAGTTATTTCTGTAGTCCTCCTTGAATAAGGAAAGAAATCAAGTATTTCATACGCTTCTAACATCTCGCTTCTTTTACAGATGTGTTGTGATCTGCCTCAATTTACTTTTTTTACATAGAAGTGCATAATCCAGTGAAGTCAATGTAACAGCCCTCAAGTCTTATAGAACAGTCTTAACCACCAGGCTGGTGGTTTTTGTGGCTGGGCTGGCTGGAGCCTGTGCTGGTGCAACAGGGGCAGAAGTCTTTGGGGTTGCCCCAGCCAAAACTTGTAGCTGTGTTCCCATCTTGTCCTTTCCTTCCTCTTGCTTGCCCAATTATTAGGCTTAGCCTCAGGCCCTTGAGAAACACCCTCATTCTCAGCACAAGATTGTGGTGCTGCACTCTTGCAGGGAATGTTACCATCTGGTGTCAGCAGTTCTTGTTGTCCCAACTCTTGGAGCAATTCATATTTTCCGGACACATGGGTGGCAGGGTTTTCTGTGGCTGATTTCTTTTGTCTCTTTAAATGCTCATTCTTCATTCCTCATGGGCAGTGGGCTCTCCAGCCAAAGTGTATAAACATGGAGTTGGGGGGCTTTTCCACTAGTAAGCTTTTTACAATAGTTGTCTATTACTCAAAGTAAGGCAGGCAGTTTTATAAGGCCGGCGAGTGCACATTTCCCAGTCTGCTTCTTCTTAAATTACCAGGAATGCAAAAATAACCAATAGTTTGACCTCTTAAATCACAAACTGGATAGGCTTGCCATTAAAGGACATTGTAAATGTGTTTCCCATTATTTAGTTCATTTGGTATGTTCAGCAGTGAGCTTTTGGATGTTTGGGGTTTCTTAAAAAATTCTTTACACAAAGCATTTGATAACTTTCTTTCCTGGAGTTTGATCAGGTCCTCTGGACCTACAATAAGAGAAACTGAAAACTTTATAATGGAGGTTGGGTGGAGTTATAATCATCATATTCTTGCTATAAAAACTAATGGGTGCGCATTATAAAGTACAGGTATAATGAACATAGTGACCTTCATAAATAAGACGTATCCATCTTTTATATTTGGAGACTGGAGACAAAAATTATACCAGAGCACTGTTCCAAATTGAGACATGCTGCGTACAAATTGCCAGAGACTGCTTTTCTGCCTAGGAAGGAAATAATTTTCTGGGAAATTTCTGTAGAGGGTGGCATCTGTAAAATATTCTGCATGTTGGTCTGATCTTGTTCCCATTTAAATCACTGCTAACATTGTGCACTCTTTCTGGAAGTTCTATCTGAGCAATGTAAACATGTATCTGTAAAGTTCCTATTTATCTTCCTTGTATCTTCTATATTTTTTATTCATTGATTAAATCTTATTTTTTAGTAGATTTTCATGAATTGTGATTAGCTTTTGAAGAAGCAGAGGTCCGTTCTCTGCAGGTATTTCAGTACAGAAGCAGCAAATGTGAAGGTAATGCTCTAGTTTTATCAAGTGTTTGTAAAAAAGGGGCTTTGTAAGTGGATTTTCAGGGGTTTTTTATGTCTGACACTGGGCTTGTTTGGAAATATTTTCATTATTTTTATCTTTTAAATCTTTTTGCTACTTTTACTTATAATTTTCCTATCAGCGTCTGCAGTAAATTGCAAGTGAAGCAAGGAGGAGTTTTACTGGAATCAAAAAGTTTCATGTATGTTGCTAAAATAAAATTCTTGTACTTCAGATTAATCAGGCTCTATTTAGGGAGAGAAAATGAGTGTCCTCTAAGCCGTATCTGTATTTGGGGTACGAGCGAGGAGAAATTAAGTGGCTGCGTACTGTCCAAACTGTGGTAGGCTTGGTACTGTGCACACTGCGTATAGGTAGATTATGAGCACATTTGGACTGTAATCAGCAAGCCTCTGGTCCTGCAAAAGCTGGAGTAGTTGCCTTTGGTTACTTAGATGTGTACTAAAGCATTTACAGTGTTAGAACCTGCTGTCATACTTGTCTGTCTTGCATTTGTGCATTAATTGAGAGTGTAAGTATGAGATTCCCAACTGACAATGACGGTCACCTCCCTTACCATTGCTCCTGTCATATGGAGGAGTTTCGGCCAGCAGCTCTTCTGTGGCTGATGGATTTGGAAGGCGATAGGTGACTTCATTATAGCCACGACTGTGCTTTAAAGATATTTAACTCGTATAGATTAATTGCTACTCCATTGGCTAGAAGGGCATCAGTGGAAAAGGCAACCTTCTGTTAGCTGACTGGGCCTTGGAAGTCCAGTGCTTAGGAGTGTACACAAAATTAAGTCCTGATCTCAAAGGATGAGAACAATTTGCCTTTATTTTTCATCAGGGGGTATATAAAGTGGCCTGCTGTCAGGCAGAGGAAATGAAAGAGGGATGAGATAGACAACTGCAAGTGCAGGTGGTTTTACTGCTTTTGTGATGAAACTGTCTTTTGCCTTTGATTCCTTTAAGGGGAGCATGCAGTACGACAACCCCCTACTTTATTTCAGTGCATGCAAAGTAAAATGTGTTTCATTAAAATGAGCTTCTAAATGTGTTTCATTAAAATAAGATTTTGAAAAATATTTAGATGATGACGACTAGATTCTCAAGGATACTTTAAAGAAAAGTGCATAGCATTCCGTGAACAGATAAAATGTCATCTGTAATTCTTTGGATATATTGCCTGTAATATGCACTGTCATCCTCTGTTTAAAGTCTTATCAGTAAAGCATAGAGAATAAAATTGTTATCAGTAACAGAACATTGCTCTAAAATGGCTTTGTCTGTTGAATTAAAGGCTGGACCAGAAATAGGTAGTATTTATCTGCGCAGCTGCTTTTAATGGAGATACGCAAGCAAAACTCACATAATGAATGTTCCTAAAATTTTGTTGGGCTGCTTCTAACTTTTTTTTTTTAAGTGAACATATTTATAGAAGTTGTAAAGTAGATAAACCTAAAGTTTCAAGATTCCACTTTAAGTGGTTCCATAGGTTGAAAGGCTACTGATATCTCATGGAGTAGACAGTTTCCGTATAATCATTCTGTGACCAATTCAATCGAAGAAACTGGATAGAGGAGGCAAATCTCTGAGGTGTCCTGATGAAAGAAGTTTATGTATGTATGCATGCAACACAGATAAAGGTGTTTTGCTGTCACAACGTTTTCGCTGGATTTTCTCTGTGTTTTTAGTCAATTAATTATAATTTTCCATTTTCTAGTAATTTCTTTGGCCTGTGCACCATAGTTGCTCAGTGTGTTCCCATTCCTTGAAAGACAGGAAAACGCAGAGAAAAAGACAGTCTGTGACCCTAAGAATTTATAATCTTTGCATAAGACAAGGAAAAACATATGTACGCAGTAGAGGAGAGTAATAAAAGAATATTTGTCTACAGGACAGCAAGTGGTCTCAGCATGCAAGCAACTTAACCCTTGTCAGATTATTTTGGAAGCGCCATCTGTAAAAGAGGGATATGAGCCTTGTGATATGCATATACTGAAATCCTGTGTAAATACCAAGGTTTCAATGCAGCCTGGCTATTGAGGCAATAAATCTTACTGGAACACCTCTTTTTTGGCCTGGAATAGCTCCGACAACGAGTAGAGCTAGAGTTTGCTGGCAGCTGCTGAGGGAGGGGTCTGTTGAAATTAATGACACATGGTTAATTAATGACAGGTCTGTGCATTGTTTCAAATGCATCACACAAGCGCATAGTTGTATTCGTATTCAGATCTATTTATTGTTTCAAAACTATTTTCTCTAGATAAGATCGTTTCTGTGGGAGCTTGTGACATACCTGTCTGTACCCATTTCTACCACTGTCCAAAGAAGAAGGAAAGTTGTGCATCAAGGACCTCACCAGGCTGGTTTCCACACTTAAGGAAAATGGTAAGCAGTAGAAAATCAAATGTGCCTGTGTTGTTAAAACAAAATAAGATATCATTCGGGTATTGGCTTAACACCTAGAGATGTGTTTATTAAAAAGAAAAAAATAAAAAAAAAATAAAAAGCACTGGTGCAAATGTTGCAAAAAAGAAAACAGAAGTAAAGGGGTGGGAGAAGCATCAGGGCTGGAATTTATGTTGGGAAGCTCTAAATAAAGGCATCAGGAATTAGGTTATTGCAGCATCCGAAAGAAGAACAAATAGAAATGAGGGGTTAGGATCACAACGGGTAAGTGCACTTCAAAAC
>WEIS01054310.1:0-16065 GCA_013389965.1 Todus mexicanus
TAGACTTGTGTGTGTATAAGTGGCATAGTAGGTCACCACCCATTTCACCCTGGATTATGGGGGCTTCATTCTGCTCCTTGTCCCTGTCTTCCAGCTCAGAGGCCTGCGTGCCCCAAGAACAACTGGTCTTACTGTTAAAGACTGAGGCAAAGGCGGCATTCAGTACATCAGCCATTTCCTCATCCTTGGTCGCTATATTTCCCCCTGTATCCAGAAAAAGATGAAGATTCTCCTTAGTCCTCCTTTTGCTGTTAATGTATTTATAGAAACAATTGTTATTGTCTGTTACAGAATACGCTGAAATTTAACACAGTCATGTCCTGTATTAGAAGTCGAGTATCTTTCTGTGACAGAATCTCCACATCAGTGCTGTCTTGCAAACAATAGCCCTCCAGTGGCTTTTTGCTATTGGTGTCACATCTGGGTTCTCACCCCCTGGTTTTGGGAATTCTTTTTGTTTGCTTGGTTGTTTTGTGTGTGTGTGTGTGTGTGTGGTTTTTGTAAGTCTTATGTCTACCATCTGGCTTTGGAAATTACTAGGTATTTTTGTTCTAAGAAATTCCTGCTGTCATCCATGAGTGTATAGCCATAAACTATACTTTCAAGTTCTAAAATTACCGAATTTTAATATTTCACCACCTAAGTTTCCAATAGGACCACTGGTTTTAGTTAGCAATACCAGATAGAGTTCAATTCCTGATCCCAATTTCAGACTAACCTGTGATTTCTCAATTGCACCCAGTAAAGAGAAAATAGATAAATGCTAGTGTAATATACCTGCACTTCAAAGTCTGCACACAGACTTTGTCTTCCTGTAGAGATGTATCAAAATTTGCTAATCTGGCATTGTTTTTCCAGAATAAGTATATCCACATGGAGTTTATACCAAAATAAATATTCTGGAGTACTTATTTCACTCAGTTCTCAAATATGGACAAGTTGTTAAATACTTCCAGCCAAGAATCTGGGAACATCTGCGGGGTTCATTCCCTATAGAAATATTTCTCCCTGCCTCTTACAACATTGGATTTTTGCTATAACCTTCATATGTTGCTTGGGTTTGGGGTTGGTTTTTTTCCCTCTGCATTAATCTTCCTTTTTCATGTTTCAGTTTAAAAAGGACAGGTAATAGTGTAAAAGTTCACACGACCTTCTTGGCACTGGCGTACACGCACATTACTATTTATTTCCGTTGAGCGAGCTTAATGACTGAAAATGAGGGACTGATGGGGTGTGCTGTGAAGCAGCGATGATAGGCGCAAACACTGAGGTGGGACTTAACTGCCTTTACCTTCAGGCATCCACATCTGGACTAATCATCCTAAATGTCTTTTGCAGTCATGGGAGAGAAATTTTTCAGGGTGGAAATCATTGGACCTATTTGAAGTGTCTGCTTTCGGTATGGGATGACTTACAAAGTACTCACTTGGAACGTTACAGAAATTGGTCATATGCTTAAGCTGCGGTTCTTTACAGTATTTTGGGAGTAAAGTCCTAGAGTGTAAATGTCACGAGGGCACTGTCACTTCGGGACCACGTCCCTCTGGCAGACACAAGCTGAGCTTCCACCAGCAGACTTCTTGTCAGTCTTTCAACATTTGGAGAACCTGAACGTGCTTCTTGAATGACTGATAAATGCTACTTCACTGGACCGTGATTAGGATATTTAATCCAAAATTCAGAGAACATAGCTTAGACTTGAGGATTTCCCAAAATAAATAAAAAGTATGAGAAATTGTGGTCTCAGACTGGATCGCTCCAAGACTAGTCCTGATTTCACACTAGGCTCGCTGCTTTCCCGAGTTTTGATTTAAGAGTTCTTCCTTTTTGTATTGGAATGAATCTTGAAAGTCCTTACACTTCTTCCGTGTCATTCCAACTTTGCCAGACTCCATATTTTTCTGGTGGAATATTAGTGAAGACGCTACAGTAATTGACCTGAGTACAATGTTAGGTGTTGTGCACGTGTGTTTTAATCAAAGCCTGAGTTCATATTTTGAGATATGATGCAGAGGTTACATTATTAACAGCTCAGTGCTTTAAACACCAAGTTTTGCTATGTCCCCATTAAGAAGTTCCTCACTGAGATGTACTTTCTTGTAATTGACAAGATCTATATGCACCAGAAACTTGGTGTTTTGCCAGAAGAAGCCAAGTCTGCCATGTAATACAGAGGTATTGCTTTGATAAACTGTTAAAGTTTTCAAATAACACTAAAATAAAAACACAGCTGGGAGATGTTTATGGTACCTTCCTCGGTGCAAGAGAGCCGACTTTCTAAACACAGCTTTTCAAGTATTTACCTTCACCTTTATCTTGCATTTAACACTCAACAGCAAATTAAATGTTTCTGCGAAGTACAGCGCTGTGCCAAGTATTCAAAATTTAAGATCTATGGGGTGAATAGTTCTTTTTATAGATTTCCCTACTTGCCTCCCTTGAATCTTTACAATAATAAAAGGCTTGTGAGATTTACAAGACGTTAATAGGCAGAGGCTACTTTGAACTTGTGTAAGAAGGGCTAAGTTGCCTGTTTTTTCAGCTGTACTTTTTACAAAGGTACATCTGAACTATTTTTATGCGCATTCCTTGTATAAATTTGATCTGAAGAAAAATAATTTATTGAGGTATTCTGTTTGAATTCCACAGAGCTCTCGTTTTATATAAACGTTGCATTTAACACTGATTTTAAGGACAGTTTTGTGCATTGAAAAAACAAGGTTTATTAGTTACAGTATGGTAAGCCTAGTTTAATGTTCTTCTACTGCTAAATTGAGTTTTCAGTAATTATCTCTGATGTGTATTACTAAATGGGGTATTTGTTCTGTTCTTTTCAAACCTTTTTTTGCTGTTCTGCAGCGCATTAAATCTGGCAGAGATGGCAGTGCACGTAGCCGCAGAGAAGCAAATGCTGCTGGTGGTAAGTACTCAATGCCTCTGCTTGAATATGAGATTTGTCAGCATCCTAGGGAAAACAGTTTTTCTTAAAGTGTGTGTAAAAACCCTGTACATTCTGAAATGCGCATAAACGTGCCTTGAGTAATATGCAAGTACTTTGCAAATTTTGTTTTGTATTTTTTGATTATCTCAACCAGTATTAGGGAACTGCTTGAGAGAGTCCAGCGCGGAGCCACCAAGATGATTAAGGGAGTGGAACATCTCCCTTACGGGGAAAGGCTGAGAGAGCTGGGTCACTTTAGCTTGGAGAAAAGGAGACTGAGGGGTGACCTCATTAGTGTTTATAAACATGTAAAGGGTGAGTGTCAGGAGGACAGAGCCAGGCTCTTCTTGTAACATCCAATGACAGGACAAGGGGCAACGGGTGTAAGCTGGAGCACAGGAGGTTCCGTGTAAACTTAAGGAAAAACTTTTTCACAGTGAGGGTGACAGAGCACTGGCACAGGCTGCCCAGGGGGGTTGTGGAGTCTCCTTCTCTGGAGGCATTCAAAACCTGCCTGGGCGTGTTCCTATATGACCGCATCTAGGTGGTCCTGCTCTGGCGGGGGTTGGACTAGATGATCTTTCGAGGTCCCTTCCAACCCTTAACATTCTGTGATAGTAGCATGAATTTCGACTAAGGTTTGTGCGTTATATACAGATCTCAGTGTATTCCTAAAGCTGAATTTCTAGTTCTTTTCAATACTGTGGACATGAACATTTTTATCTCACTAACTTTGGAATATTTACTATAAGGAATCATTCATTAGAACAAAACAGAACGTAAACCATGAAAAAAAAATGAATTCATTGTGGCTTTATTTGACATGGAGGAAAGGGAATTTTGTGCTCATCATCTAGTCTATTACATTAAGTGTTTATTAAGTTCAAGGCTATTTTGTGCAACCAATTCCATGATAAGAAGACACCCATACTATCTTTGAGGTTCACTTCCCCGTTTTCCAGTATAGCAGTATTGAAGCACTAGAGTCTCCCACAGAAGAAAACTCGCACTCCAATTAGTAAGTCTGTCTGCTCTTGTAGACTCACAATGCTGACTTTCATAAATGTAAAACTCTAGCAACGTAAGTCTGGAAACCATCCCGCTCTGTCTTTTTTGCACTATGTAGTCTGTGCATTGCAGAGCTAATGATTTTTCCTTCCCATTATGAAATCCATGAAATTTTAGAAATGTTAAACCTAACTATTACCCGCTGCTGCTTAAGGAAACTAGCAGACTTCAGGCTACTTCAGCTACCTGGAAAAAAAAAAAATTCCTCTTTTGGCTCCAAAAGGAAATGGTTTCTTTGTATTCTGCTTTTGGTTTATCTTAATACCAGTGGGTCTCATGAAATGATATCCCCTATAAATTTTTACCTCTCTCTCATTCCTTTTAAAGAGAAATAATTTATGAATTTCGGGGGTGGGTTTTTTGGTATTTTGGTAATTTTATTTCCCCACCTACATAGCAGATGCTTTACTACATGTATCCATTTCTGCAGGGTCATGAAAAGTCATGGAAATTACTACTGTAATCTTAGGCTGACCTTAGGATGCTGTTCCATTTATGAAGACTGGTGTCCTGGGTTCTCCTAAGTGTTAAGAATGAGTGTTGGGTGCTTAAGAGAGATCTCATTTCTTTTTCAGCTCAGTAGCTTCACTAGAGAAGCTTTTAAATCATTACTTGATATGTATTAAAAACACCATCCACCTAGGATTGAATTTTACCTGTTCTGGGCCTCAGGCCAAAGTAATTCTTGGGGTGAAATTCCTTATTTTGTTAACAGAGAGGGATGGAAATGTTTCTGGACTCTCCTTTTTTACCTAAGTCCTATGATCAGATGACCAGCTAAAGATGCCAGCAAAACAGCAGCGGGAGACAGCCCTGATCCCTGTATTCTGTCGTAAAGCAGAGATCCACTTTGGCGTATAATAAATAGAAACGAAGAGCAGCATTTGAAGCGGGCAAGGGTATTTACAGCTGTACAGGAAAATGGCGCAAAGCGTCTCTTCTTACAGCTGTATTTTGTAATTATCCCTACCCTCATTAGTGAAAAAGGGCTATGTTATAAGGAGAGGGTGAGTCAGTAATTTAGCAAAAGAGTAAATAACGATCAAGCTGGAGAGATGCTAAGACAACACTCATTTTCCCCTGTAACCAGAGTAATGGGAGAAGAGCAAATGCAGACATTTAGGATGCTACCATAAAGAGGCTGAGAGGGTAAGCAGGGCTGGAATTGACCTAGAATTTGTCCTATCAATAATTCTTAGACTGTTGCTTAAGATACTAGGTCAAACTCATGAAAGAATGGAAAAAACCAGTTTGGGAGCAAGCCTGTATGAGAGAATGTTTGAGAAGTCTCCATGATACAAATTCAATGCCAAAGATCTAACCGCTCTGGAAATGACTCGGCAGACAAGCGGCGGTACGAAGAAGGTCCTGTACTGAGCCTGAAGTTAACTTTCTGCTGGGATTCTTAATTAAAAGTTGTGGTGAGATGTACTACTTAACTTTTTATAAAGAGGCAAAGGCATTATGCATTTTTCAGCTAGTGATGTTGACTCCGGGGAACCTTATCATTGAAGGAACTGCACACTCACAGGAACAGATGTTAAGGACTATTTTGTAGTTTGTCTACCTGTTACTAGGGATGACCAAGAGAAATCTAAAGACCAGTTTTGTCCAGTGTTTGTCTTTATTCACCTGGGTTGTAAGTCTGTATTTTTCAGTTCAGTAAATTTCTGGACATGGTCCGTGTGGAGACACATATGAAGTATAAACAGGGGTTACTTTATTTCAGACCCTTAGTACATTTTTGATAAATGAATGACTTCAGAATAAAAGAAGAAACATTTGTATACATTTTAAGATGAACCTTTTCCAGTGGTGTTGCCAGGACCAAAAGGGATCGTTTTCCTGCACTGTATGAGGGATTTGCCATCATTACTGAACCCAGTGAAGCATGGAATCCCTTGTAGTTTGGTACTTACTAGCTAAATTGAAGTGCTTACCAGCCAAATGAAGTGTGTATGCATTCTAAGTATTTTAAGCGTGATGCATGTTTTATTTCTTTCTTCTTACCAGCTCACTGGCCCCATACTTGCTGGCATTCCTAACAGATCTTTTTCCCCCAAGTATTTTGTCCCTATATAGTTACGTATATTAGGAGTATTAATAATTCAGGGTTCCTTGGTTTAGGAAATATGATCTAAAATTGCTTTTAAAGAGGAATAAATCTGGGCTCCCCAGTTTAAGAGAGCAGGGAACTACTGGAAAGAAACCAGGGGAGAGCTACAAAGATGATGCGGGGACTGGAGCATCTCTCTCACAAGGAAAGTCTGAGAGAGCTGGGGCTTTTAGTCTGGAGAAGACTGAGAGGGAATCTTATTAATACTTACAAGTATCTGAAGAGTGGAGATCAAGAGGTTGGAGCTGGATTCTTTTCAGTTGTTCCCATGATAGGACAAGGGGCAATGGGCGCAAACTAGAACACAGGAAGTTCCATCTAAACATCAGGAGAAACTTTACTGTGAGGGTGAGGGAGCCCTGGAACAGGCTGCCCAGAGAGCTTGGGGAATCTCCTTCTCTGGAGACTTTCAAAGCCCACCAGGACACACTCTGTGTGACCTGCTTGATGTGACCCTTTAGCAGGGGATTAGACTCTATCTCCAGAGGTCCCTTCCAACCCTTACGGTTACTGTGATTCTGTGAATCAGCAGGGTTTATACTTCACAGGGCACCTACTACTACTTTGCCAATAGAAACTAAAACAGAAGGTGCATGAGATGCACCAAAGCATAATTCAGAGAGTATCATTAGTGCGTGCTTGGATGGTAGAATGGAAAAAGGGAGACCAAGAAAACTGACATCTATGTCAGTGTTAGTTAAAGTCTGCTCTTATCTGGTGAGAAGGATAATCATTATATATAAAATGCTTGCCTAAAATGGAATGCATTTGTTCACTCTTATAAAAAGTGAAATTTTCCTCTCAAAATTACCAGATTTATGATTTTTCAGTCCTTTTGGTTCATGTCAGAAGCAGATGACATTGGTACACTTGCTTAAAATTCTTATTTTAAATTAAAAAAAAGGACAGAAAAAAGAGACAAGGAAAAAAAAAAGCCACAAAAACCTGAGCTAAAAGTGCATCTTGAGTTTAGAGTTCTCTGAATTTCCTTTCCAATAAGCTTTTCTTGTTTTCATAGTCACTTTTTTGTGTTTTGTGATGATAACATCCAGAATTTAAAATTTAGGACAGTCTAGTTTTTACTACCCTAAGAGATTTTTACTGTTCAATAGCATAAGGCCTTTCATAGATAAGGGAGGGTGTGACTTTAAGGAGTACGTTACCATAGCAGTGTTTACTTTGTCTCTGCATTTGCCCTGCTCTCTGAATGGGGAGTTCTGTACTGGATGAGAGGGAGGGTTTGTACTGGATGAGAGGAGCCGTGCAGTCTTGGACAGGAGCCCAAAGAAGCAGTGTTGAATTCAGCAGATGAAAGACTGAGCACTTTGCATTCTGCTTGTTACCTAAGCCTGTCCAGATGAATTTGGAAAGGAAACCACACAGGAATAATTTAGATGTCTTTTCCCTTTTTCATTTCACCTGTGATAATATCAGTGGAGAAGTCGTGTTGTCCATCCCAAACAAACATCCCATATTCAAACACCTTTTACCAGCCTCTAGGGATCTCCTTATATAATATGGAAGCACATTATAGATGTACAGGCTAAAAGCACCCCAAATAATCTTGACTGTGATAGAGGCAAGACAGTCTTTTGTTACTCTGCAGCCAGGACCTCACGTCACTTATATTTTGTGTGCCTGTTGATGCCTCATTGATTACAAATCATGGTGGGGTGGTTCCATTAGCAACAAAAATAAGCGGGGTTTTTTTTGTTTGTTTTAGGGCAGTAGGATATACAGGTAACTTGTGGGTATTATATTTATCTCAGCTGTTTTGGTTTGCCTGCTATCCTTTTTTTTCTTTAATTAATATAAAATTTGTCCCCTTTCTCTGGTAGTATCACTAAACCCCATGTGTTTTCCTCCTTCACAGCTGAAAACTTTTGATATGCCATCTTCATCATCTTTCCATTATACCCCAATTAACCAAACCAACCAATTAAACCCATGGAGTTTCTCTGACTAGTTCAGTCTTCTCCTGGTAGTGTAGTTTCTGCTGTATCTTTCCTGTCTTTGCATCTCCGTACTGCTTCTTCCAGCTTTGTTCATTATTTTGTAAATTGCTTGTTTTTCACTGGACAAGACTCTGTGCCTTCTCCTGGCCTACCTGTTCTCTCCCTATTTTGTATTCTGCTCTAAACTGCCCTCAATATGTTTTCATCCACACCATCTTTGAAGCTCAGCACTCACCTCCTTGTTGCCTAGACCTGTCCAAAGCCCACTGACATCGAGGTGTCCCGTTTATAGCCTCACAGCCCTTTGATTGAGACCCTCCCAATCAAACCCCTTGATTTCTTTCAATTTCTTCAAATCCTTTGTTAAGCATTCGCTTCTTCCATGAAAACTGTCGGTAAGAATTAATCCAAGGGAGGTTGATGTACATTAAAATAGATTTTCCTTGCTTTGATGTTTCAGCTGTAACCTGTGTCTTGTAAATGTTAATTAACTGTTTGACATGGGGCTGTAAGTATCGCGTCTTTCTTGGACCAGAGAAATTGTCTTCCAATTCAGGGCTGAGTAAAGTGAAGTCTGCAGTAGTATTTGTAGAGAAATAAAGGCTGGTCTTTGTGGAAGGGTTGTTGTTTTTCTTTTAAATAGTATTTATAAAAAGAACATCCTAGTAAATAAGACAATGGAAACGCGTCACCAAGTCCAGACTTTATAATGAACGTTCGATGAACGAAACTCATTTTTCCTCCTTACAGATGGAGGACTTCTAATAACATCATTGTTTCATGTTGTAAATGAGCATATTTGTGTTTGGCTGCATGGCATGTCCTGCCTTGTGAATGTACCAAGCCAAACATGAAACACTTTCTCCTCCGGAAAAAAAAAATAAAATGCATGAAAATTTGTTGCAGCAGATGAAGTCGAAAGCTTGCCATGAATGTGAGAGAGAGATTCAGAGGTGAACAGAGTATTTCAAGTGTCTGGGATACTGCTGTGGCGAGAGAACGTTAATCTGACGTTGTCTGGGCACAAGGCAGCCCTCGGAGCCGACACATTCCTTGGGGCCCTGCTGCAAACTGAGCTGCCAGCGCAGTGTTTGGAGCAAGGCGCGGGGCCAGGATGGTCTGTGTACACGAGCTGTGCCTGCCTGCCGTGCAGGCAGCGTGTGCCAAATACGCTCCGCTAATTAAAAGCCAAGTCAGCGTTGTATTTAACCTTGACAGCATTCAGCAGGTGGATCATAATAATATATCAGTGAGCGCACAGAGGTATGAAATGTCTGTATACATTGTGACAGTGTTTATATTTATCATGCTTATTTTAACTCCAAAATGGGGCTGTAATTTACAAGCAACTGAAATGTCAGCATTTGAAGCAGAAATATTTTAATGTGTTTACTCCAAAGTAAATAAGGTTGTATATATATATGTGTGTATATATATTTCAAATTGAAACACACACGTGTGGACACAGTGTCCATTGTGTTTTAATGACCGCTATTACAAATGTGTACTGTATCCGTCATGAAAAGATGGTTTCATCCAAATCTTGTTTGACAGATAGTAACTGAATTTATGTCGTTCTCGTATCGTGATTCCACAGAACGTAACAGCGCGTTATTTGTCTTCAGACATTTTTTATTTTTTCCCCCCAGATAGTGGTGTTACCAAAGGGGAAAGGCTGAGTGCCAGACTAAAAGCTTTGCCTGGAACAGGCGAACCCTACGAAAGCAGCGGTGGTAAAGAAATAGGTAAGTGGGCATCCTACACCTTCTTACCCTCCTGGCCCTCAAAGAGAAGGGAGATAGAAACACTACGTTATTGGAAAAGCGTGTAAAATAATACAATTAGGAAGATATTTTCCTCATGAAATAAATGTGAAAGTGGCTTTAGCTTAATTGCTCAGAGATCGCTCTAGTGTAGTTGTAAATATTAAGAAGTGTGGCCCATGTAAATGTTTATCACTTTGGCTATCTGTCTGCTGCAACGTTTAGTCAGTTCTGGTGGTTCTGCAGTCGTAAGTTCTTCACTAAGACTAAATTTTCAAAGGGGTTTAAAAACCCAAATCCGTGTGGAATGTGGTATTTTCTAAAATGCCCTTCCGTAGCCAACTCATTAGTCTTGCTCTTCTGTGCACTTTTCCAGAGTCTTTTTCTCAGTTAATGACTGTTAATAAAATAAAGAGAGAGGCATTTTTTCAAAAGCTCGAACAAGGAAGGCTTCTATTACTAGCACTCAGGTACTTTGCTCTTGTGCCACGCCTCGGTTCCAGAATGTGGTACCTTGTTCTCCTTCAGTGCTCACATGCTCTTCCTGGTCTGCATTGCAAAGGCACCCTCCAGATGTGTGAGGCTGAAACCCATTCTTGTGTTTGATTGTACATATTTGAAACACAGCTCAAATTACTTGCAGGTAACTGTTTGAAATGCATTTCTTTCAACTCTAGATGCCTCTTACATCGATCCACTTGGCCCACAAGCAGAAAGACCAAAAACTGCAGCAAGAAAAAGAATTGATGAAGATGACTTTGCTGATGAAGAGCTAGGAGAGGATTTGCTCCCAGAATAGCATACGGTCCACTCATAATTTCTTATCCTTTTAAAAGTTTTAGCAGAAAATCTTTAATCTATGATGATTTTGTAGTGGATTTTGATAAAATATTTGTGAAATACTTTGGATATATGGTATCTCACATTAAAAACATGGATTTGAAGTTGCACTCTATTTTATTTAAAAAAAAACCCCTAAACTCTGAGGTTATTTTACTCATGCATAAAAGCTACACAGGTATTCAAACTCTTTGGAAACTGTTTCAAACGCATAAAGCTTTTGCTTTCAGAGATACATCCAATGATAATATGAAACACAGAAACCTCTAATATTTCACCTTTCAATGTGAAATACCTCAAAGCAATGTTGCAAGGTTGGAAGTGCCATATCCTTCACCCAAAGCAGGAATTTATTTAAGGCCTGTGAACTGGCTCTCTGAAAATGTTGGATATGACCTTGGTCAGTTTTAACGCTCCAATTAAGCAAAGCCCTTAATACGGATATTGAAGAAAGCATCATAATTTTAGTCTGTGCTTACTTGAATTAGACCATTTTCTAGTCTCTTGGCAACCTCCTAGGCATTTTTGCAAAGGTGAGGAGGGTTTTTATTTTATTTTGAATGCTCAGAGTGGGCAGGATTTCAGTCTAGTTCATTCAGAATTGCTAATTTGATTTTAGCTTTTGAGTCTTACGGTGGAGGTTGTGGCACTGGCTACACAGAGGTGGCTCTGCACCCTAGGTTGAGTTTGTGCAAAGATGTTAGTTACAGAAATCATTTTGCTGATGAATTGAACAAGTTTGATCTGAAGTCGTTAAGACATTAATTGGGAACGTGAGGTTCCTGATTTATATCACTTTGGGGGGGGGAATATTAGTCGGGTGTCCAGAATTCCCTAAAAAAACACTTGCAAAACTAGTACACTGGGTTGGCAAGGATTTGTTTTTACAACGTGGATGTGAGTTTGGTTTAATAGTTAGACTTCGCTTGTTATGCTTGGAAATGCAAGGATTCAGTCTTCTAAAATTTCCAATGCTCGTTCTCGTTGCCTTTTACAATGAGAAATACAGAAACATGTTGCCTCTTTTGTCTCTGCTGTATCCCCAATTTCACTGCAGACTTCACTGTGTTAGTTTTTTCCACTCCTTGACAGTACCTAAGGCCAGCACACGTGTCGATGCAGAGCCCTTGTACTGCTGTCAGCTGCGTGTATTCTCTGTCTGTCGTAGCGCTGGCAGGAACTTGCTGTTTCTGACCTCTCTTCACCACGGCTACCCCTTGGCACCAACACCCAACACAACAGAGCATATTCTTAATATTTTCTGCGAAATGTCAGCCAGAAAGACAAAGGAAAGGAGATGGGAAGGCAATCAAGCTAAACAGTTCTCGGAGAAGAGCTCAGGCAGTGACTTAACTTTATGGTCGCAGTTGGGACCCAGCTTTCTCTTGCCTGTTCTTCAGTGCTGCCCAATCTACTGCTCTGGTCACAGGGTGGAATGCCCTGGATATCAAGGTAGTTCTTTTCTGGCAGGCTTACAGTCTTGGAAGGCCTGCACCTCCAAGATCCAATGTGCCAGGTAGGAGAGAGCGTTTTCAGCTCCAGGCTGCGATGGAAGGAGGTATCTGACTAATCACAATGGGAGAGGTATTTGGGACCATAGCAGGGACTACAGATAAACCTGTGAAACAGTGCGAAGGAGAAGACAGGCAAGATGCTGCCATGGTCTTCTAACAAAACCATGTGAGCAGAGCATCTAATCAAACATTGCAATCACCATGATAAAGTGGTATGAATTAATAGCAGCTTGCAATAAGGTTCGTGACGTATTCCGTAGAAACGCTCCTATGGACATCGGAGAGATTTTGATCAGCAGCAGTTTCTCGGTTCAGTTTGCCCAGATGCCCGACGGTGTGTTATGTAAAATCACGTGCGTTACAAACCGAACTCCACTTTTGTTCCAGTCCTGCACAAACTCCCAGGAACTTCTGGAACATGTTGTTTCCCTATAGCATGAGGATCTGATTATATAATGCTCTGGGTTATGCTGTATTTGCACGTTATTTTGGAAGCACAGTCGAGCTGGTACTGAACTGACAGAAAGCCACGTGATCCAGCTCAACACTGGAGTAATAAATCCTACTAACAGTCGAAATTATTTAGCCTATGTTCATCTCCTTCAAAACCACATTAACTGTGGCTGCGTCTCTACTAGAACTGCAACTTTGCCGTGGCAGGCCCAGAGCAGAGGAGCTGATGTGTAACCATCCATCTCGTAAGACCAGTAGCACGCTCCCCAGTTCAGTTTTGGGCCATTACTACCAGCAATCTCCCAGACAATTCCCTCGTGTGACACAGAGGTTGTCCTGGGCCAGGAACCATTTTTCATGAGCGGTTTCGGTGCAATCTCCAGACCTTCTGTGTGTCGCAACACAAGATGTGACGTCCCACCTGAACTCGGGTCTGGAGAATGATCCCTGGTGGGGACTAATATAACTGGAGCCTGTTGAGGAGAAGGAAGCTGTATGCACGTCCATAGTGCTATGTCAGCACGCTGTTGGAAGGCCTCAAGCTATTGGTAGGTGAACACGCTCCCAGGATTCAGGCAGCTCGGGTCTCAAAGAAGCATGGCTGTGCCAGTAGGGTGCTGTGTCTGAAATAAAGACCTGGGTTATATTGTGTTGTGTTGATGTGATGACTCTGCCCCCACATCCTGGAGGTAGCTTGGTTGGCATTCAGCTCAGGGTGCAACGTGAGTTGTGTCCCCAGCTGCCATGTGGGATGCCCTCAGTCCTGCGATAGCTCTCAGAAACCACAGGAGTGGAAGCGCTGCATGAGCTAAATAATTCTCCCTTCATCACAGAAATCTAAGCAGAAACATTTCATCGGGCTCGGTTGTGCGAAACAGACTCCAGCTTCCAGAAGCCACACAACAGGTATGTGCTTCCAGCACCATTTAAGCCCTGATTTTGTGCTTATCATTCTGGAATTAGTAGATCATTTCAAATTCTTGATGGAAGTTTTGGCAAGTGCAATAGGACTGCTATTTTATTAGGTATTTTTATTTTTTTATCTTAGGAGGGCAGCAGTATTAAACCTAAAAAATGCTGATCCTCTTGAGGAATTGACAAGATATTTGAGATATGTCTTGTTCACAATGTTAAACACTCCTCAGCTGACCTCGCAGACCTGAGACACCCTGTAAGTCTTACTCAGGATGTGATGGGTTCAGTTACATAATGACATAAGACATGGTCTCCAGATCCCTCACCAGCTCCATTGCCCTTCTCGGAACCCACTCTAGCACACTGATGTCTTTCTTATACCGTGGCGCCTAAAACTGAACACAGTGCTCAAGCTGCGGCCTCACCGGTGCTGAGTACAGGGGCACAATCACTTACTTCTGTACTCCTGCTGGACACACTATTTCCAATACGAGCCAGGATGCCGTTGACCTTCTTGGCCACCTGGGCACACCGCTGGCTCATGTTCAGCTGGCTGTTGACCAATGCCCCCAGGTCCTTTTCCTCCAGGCAGCTTTCCAGCCGCTCTTCCCCAAGCCTGTAGCGTTCGTTGCAGGGGGCTGTTGTGACCTAAGTGCAGGACCTGGCACTTGGCCTCGTTGAACCTCGTACCACTGACGTCAACCCATCCATCCAACCTGTCCAGATCCCTCTGCAGAGCCTCCCTACCCTCGAGCAGATCAACACTGCCCCCCAACTTGGTGTTATCTGCGGNTAGATTCACCCCAAGGTGCATATGGCTGCTATTCTGCATTTATTGATTGAAATATTATCATGCATCTCATCAAATCCAGCACAGACTTTTTCTTACTAAAGATTAATATTTTTTTCAATATTTCATTATATAGATATCTTAAACCCCCTCAAATTTTAAGTTATAAATCAAAGTCAATGGCAACAATACTGGTACCTTAGTAATATCTTAGTAACATCTCAAAGTCACGGAATAAGTTAAGTTTTCCCAAAGTGTATGAGTGAATTTTTCATGATTCAGATGTCTATGGGACAGACGATGCCATGAGAGCTGGCACAGTTCTCCTTCCATTCTCGTGTAATGCAATCTCATTTGCTGACCTTCTGTGATTTTTATTATTATTTGAATCAATGAGACTCCTAATCAGGCAATACGATGTAATTAATGCACAGAATTAGAATATTGTCTAGATGAGACTCAGAGCCTTAAACTCACTGGCAACTTCATGTCTGCGCCATTGTTTCCTCTCCTTTTCCTCTCTCCGAAATGTCAATGCATATGAAGGAAGCGCATGAAGGTCCTGTTTTGCCAGGGAGAGTTCTTAATTCAGTGTGAAACAAAGTCCTTCCTCAGAGTCAAAACCTGATTCAAAACCCCATACAGTTCAAAATTAAGATACTGCTCAGGAGCGCTACTGACCTGTGATACGTAAGCGTTGTGGCCAAAGCCAGCACAATAAGGTCCTAAAGCCACTAAAAATCACAGCTAGATTCAACTCAATGACTTTTCTGAAGCGATGAAATCCAACCACTTGATCGCAGTATGAACGACAGCTCTTGCCATTCCAGCCTGGTCTGTGAAGCTGATGTCTGGTATTTCTGTGGTAGCAAGCTGGGGGTTTTCACAGTCCTTGTATGACTTATGAACCTGTTTTCCCTTATTCCCAGTTAATATTTCCATGTTTAACTACCCTTGCACCGAATGCCTCGATGGATGTGCAGTGCTTAATCACAGCGCACCGAATATTTGATTCAAGTGATAAATTCTGAAGGCTGGTTTTAGTGCAAACCATTTCCATGGACCCCATCTTTTAGGACCGAGAGTACTACAGATGCTTATTGTTGTGGGTTGTGCTGGAGACCCCGAACATGTTGCGTTATGTGTCAGCTAAAAGCACCACTAAAGCAGCACAGAATGGGCAAAGAAGTCATTCAGAGGTGAGGGTGATCTCATTTAGGTATCACAGAATCATGGAATGGTTTGTGTTGGAAGGGTCCTTAAAGATCATCTAGTTCCAACCCCCCTGCCATGGGCAGGGACACCTCCCACTAGAGCAGGTTGCTCAGGGTCTCCTCCAACCTGGCCTTGAAGACTTCCAGGGATGGAGCACCCACAGCTTCTCTGGGCAACCTGTCCCAGTGCCTCACCACCCTCACTAAATTGTAAACACGCATCGTAAACGTACGATGTGAGATTCTCACCTTCTGAAGAAGGCTTCCTTCCTAGCCAGCAGAGAGCGACATTGTAGGGGGTGTCTGTCTTAGGCCACCTCAGCAGGACAAACAGATAGATGAGGCCTTCTACAGACAGCTTGAAGCAGCCTCATGTTTGCCAGCCCCGGTCTGCATGCAGGACTTCAAGTACCTCAGTGTCTGCTAGAGAAATAACACAGCAGGGCTGTTTCTGGAGAAACAAACTAGCGGTGCTCCCTGGAGCCGGCCGTGTCGG
>WEIS01054313.1:3882-14369 GCA_013389965.1 Todus mexicanus
TTTGGCCTTGGCAGCTTCAGCTTTGCCCTGAGGCCTCTGGCCCCGGTCTCAGCCCCCGGCTCAGGCCTTGGCTGGGCCCCAGGTTCTGGGTCGCATCCCTGACTCCAGCTCCCGGTTCCCGGCTGCTGCTGCGCCCTTCCCACAGCAGCAGTGGGGATGGGGTTGGATTCAATACTGGTTTTGTACATATTTGTATATATTTACCTTTTATTATTACTGTTATTATTATTTTCATGTTTTAGTAAAGCTGTTCTAGTTTCCTTTCCTAATCGATCAGTCTCTCTGCTTTATTTCCTTTCTTCCTTTTTTGGGTGGGGAGGAGGAGAGAGCGTTCTGGTGCAGATTTGGGGGGTGCCCTGACCCCAAACCGTGACAAGCACTACATGTCAAATTATTACATAATTTGATTATGATTTCTTCCTGAAACAGCACTTGCTGTCAGTTTACACACACTAAACATTACAGAAATTTGAAGAGAAACAGAGAAGGAACATTGCAACTACCCCATAAACAGGCACATGTGAGGCATGTCTCCTTTCTCTCAAACAACTCAGCCGCAGGAATGTTACCATAGAGCAAGGCAGAAATTAAGGAAAATGAAGGTAATCTCCAAGAAAGCCTCCCACTCTTTTAAATGAACGTGATGTCCCAAGATGCCTCTTGCTCTACAGCAGCGTCTTTTGAGACACTCATTGACAGTTAAACTTGAAAGATGGGGCCAAGTCAATGAATTGCCCTTAGTGAACAAACCAGACCAAAACAGCATAGCCACAATATACTCCGCTAGAGTACTGTACTTAAATACTTTCTTAAGACATGTAATTGCAACAGCAGCTTTGCAAATGCCAGAGATACGTCAGAAACAGACTTGAAAATATCATTTTGCACCATGGACTTTATGTTCGCTCTGCCCCAACTTCCTACACTTTCCATAATAACCTTATGTCTGTCGCCCCGTAAAACATCTCCAAGGAGTGTGCTTTTGAGTGGGAAGTACTTGCTGGGTTTAAGTAAGAGTTTTCTTCCAGGAACTAGAGAGATGGGAAAGCCACCTGAACTATTATACAAATCTAAATGACAGTGACTAATGGAAATTTGGTGATAAGGACTTCAACGAAGCTGTTTGTTAGGTCTGTTACATACACACACATATATACCTGCATGCTGTGCGTGTTCGTACCTGCAACCCATCAATGTGTCTGCAGTTGGCAGAAAGGCCAATAATTGGATAGGAATGAGAAACAACTCTTCCCCCTCTTTGAGCCTTTCCTTCAACTTTATTTACAAAGAACAAAGGCAGAACAAAGAGGAAAAACTTGAAAGGTAGGTTCTTGCTTTAAATCAGGTTTTGAAACAAAGCCTATGGAGCTGCTGTTCCAGTGGCTTTCCTGAATACTGAATACAGGTTTTGAAAGCTGAGATAAGTATCTGTAGCTTGTAGGGTTTTTTCTGCAATTTGTGTTCAACAGAGAAACCAGAAAACACTTCCCTGAAAAATACCTGGTTATTCTAAACACTAAAACCATCCAAGCCAGCTGGTGTTTGGTCAGACTTCCTTGTTTCCATGTTGAAATTTCCTGAAGCACCTTTCCTTTCCTTATTACTTACTTATTTAAACATACATTTCATTTGGAATTGAGAAACACAAAGACTAAAGTTACTCCTCTCATTTTTTTTGAGTTTTTCAAATAAATCTTTGACACTATACATGAATCATAAATTAGGTCATACTAATGAAAGCAAAAATAAATTAGTAAAAGATTAATTTTAAACTAATGTCAAATAAATGTAGTAGAAAGCCAGGGTTTAATCGCACATGAATCGTCTATTCAATTACAGCCCCCTCTCAGTAATTATCTTATTTTATTTACACTGGCATAGTACCATTTATTCTGGAGACAGTATCACAACACTGAGAGAAACCTGTTTAATTAAAATCATGGCAAAAGAGAATTTTAAACTCTCCTTGCCTGGTTTCATTTAAAAGCACTTTATTCACATAATACAGGGCAGTATTTTCAGTACAGCTCTTTGCTTGTGTAAACACTATTAGTCTCCTTAGAGGTCATTCAGGAATGACCCTGACTAAAGGTACACAGGTATACAGAAAGGTTTTTAGGCAAACAAGGATGTAGGAAAGGATTAGGTACAGGCCCATAAGAGAATAACATGTTTTAAGCCACGAAACTGAACAAGAGAGCATGTTTCAGTCCCTTGACACTTTGACTCTGAGAAACCGCTTGATCTTAGCAAAGCCTGTTTCTTACCTTTTAAAGAAAAAAAAATAACAAAAATACTCTGCCTCTTATCCACCTATCTATCAAATTAGACTTCCCGACACAGTTGTAATGGGCCTTTTAATTCACTTTTAAAAAAACCTCCAAGGCAACCCCCAGAAAAAACAGAAGCTACGGAGTTAGATCTTTGTCAGAGAATGGCAAGAGAAGAATAAAAATGTTAATCAGTAGCAGACAGTGATTTATTTATGTTGCTACATCATACCAAGAGGAATTAAACCCTTTAAATGCACAGACGCTGCTTCCTGAATTCCTCCTCATTTGTACTGCCAAATAACAGACAAAACCAGCTATTTGTACATCAACCATCTAGGCCGTGGCAGGGAACTACATTTACATCTGTGTTGTCTTTCTAAAACACCTGCGTGCTTGAGATCCATTTCTGTCCCAGATCACTTTTAGAGCTATTCAACTAACCAACAACAATATAATCACCCGTCAGAAAGTGATACTTAGCAAAATATATTTATAATAAAAACTTGAATTACAATGTTTGTTAGCAAGATAGTACAATGACAGTAAAACCCACACCAAAATTGTGCACATTCAAAGCAATGAGAAGTTTTACGGTAAGTGACAGGTACAAAGGACAGTTGGTTTAAACCCCAAAATATTTATCTTGCTTACAATCAAAATGACTCAAAAGATTTCATGCCATAGTCCACCATCCAGAATTTTCTTCCTCCACGTAACAGCACTAAACTAAGAAGAACTTCTACACAAACGTGGTTAGCAAAGTTGCTGGCACATCTACTGAAAGACCATAAAGCACGCATACTGCTGGGCTTGACATCAAGAAGTTATAAATCAATACAACACAGAAAACAGCTGAAGGACTCTGACATCAGATAGAAAGGTCCATTGGCGAACTAGAAACTTGGTTTCAGCCAGCTGCTTGCCAAGAATGACGCTAGCATCTGTGAACGGCATGCACGCTGACATAATAGGGAGGCGTCTGGGCTTTTAACCTGTCTATCTCACAGGCTGTCTAGTTGAAAGCAGTTTTCTATCTGGCTAGCTCAACTGCTGTCTATGAATGTTTCAACTTTCATTAAAAATACATCATCTCCACCCTGCACTTATGGCTTCAGGGGCCTGCCTGAGGCCTGCGTACAAGCTACCTAGAAGAATTGTAAGAGACATTGATTTTTAGGTCTGACAGGTTTGGGTTATTTAGTGAATATTTTCTGGGTGTACTTGGCCATTCACACAATGAGCCTGATAAGTTTTGTGTGATGGCATTACATTCTGGTGCCTCGTCATCTTTTCCTTCTGAAGAATAGATCTCAAAACTATGATTCCTCTGGGATCACTATCCTAGACCGAACTGCCTCAGCCTGCCGTATTTCTCTGTGAAAAGCAAACCAATTTCATCTATGTCCTAGGAAAGATATGTTATTTGAAGAATTTCCCTCTGTCGCCACATCCTCATCTCTTTCACTCATTCCAGCTCATCTCCTATATCATTCACTGGTTCCCAAGGCTGGCTCCTGGGCTTCTTATCAAACCTCAGCAGTCCCCTCTTCCTCCTTTAGTTTCTTTTCTCAGACACCTTGTACAGTCACTCCATGATATACTGTCTCTCTTTATTACTTGCTCTTAGCTCAAAGGGCTCTTGGGTTCCTTGCCTAGCCAATCTTTGTATTTGCACCTGTAGACTAATTTTCTGCAAGCCATACAACCTGAGTTACCAGAAGAGAAAAATGTGAAGTACACTGGAAGATATGAATGGCAGCTGTACTATGGATTAATTCACTTATAATGGGGTTGATCAGAACCAAAAGCTAAATGAATAACTTAGCAGAAGAAAGAAATTTAGTAGTGAATGGTACCAAAAAGAAGAGATATCTTCTGTTGTATTAAAAAGATGCTGCACGTCCTCTAAGTCTAATATATTAATTTCAAAATGCTGGTGATTGTATAAGACTTATTGTACAATGTTGAGCTTAAGAGTTGAAACATGCCATTAACATGAGAAAATTCCATTGAGAGAGTCATTCAGACTCTTCAATAATTTAATAGATATGTATGATATCACTCTTTTCCATTCCCTCAGTTTTACATTAGCATATACTCAATTGCTTCACCTCACAAGACAGTGGGTCAGAGAATGCTGAAGTGAAAGCAATCTCATTTCAGAAGTATCTGCTACTCCCTTATGATTTTTAAATTGTCTTTTATTCTTCTAGGCAGATAATTAAAACAGCTCCATGCAATAAAATTGGCAGTCAGCTTGCACGACAATAGATAAATCACCATTGTTACATCCTAATACGTTATGAAAAGCCACAAGTACCGAAGCAATGGCATAGGAACAACTGGCTGACTGAGATCCACCCAGGTCTTCAGCTAACTTTTAAATCCATAACATACTGAAATTTATTAAGCCAGTCTAGTCCTTTCTTTAGAGGTTCAATGCACACCAAAGGAGTTCTATAAAATACCATTGGTCTTGACTTTTCATTAACTTTGGTTCACTACCACTACATTCTAGGACTGATAAATTCAGCTTGTACTGCAGTGGTTAAGTCCTACCTGTGTAATACTTTAATTTTATTTTATTTTTTCGCACTGCTAGTTTGTGGGGGTTTTATTCTACTTCTGAAGGCACTTTTTTCCTAAAAATATTTTTTTTAAAAACAAACAACAAACAACCAGGAATTTATTTTGACAAGTTTTTCCCAATGCAATCCAAAGAATGAAATGAAGTAGCTTTTATAACTAGTTGTACCTAAACTGCTAAAAAATACAGAAGTGAGGAAATCCTGATAAAAAAAATGCAACATAACAAGAAGAGCAGGCATGTGCTAAGGAATTGCCCTGAAACTCTTGCATCACTATGAACAGAAAGATTTCTTCAGACAAACACACACACACATCGCAATGCATTTCTGTCCTTACCAGCTCTGGTCTCTCCTAAAATGATTTCCTCCTTCACTCTGGCCACAATGGGCTACTAGAGGGGAGAAAAGAGCTGAGGACTGTGTTATGCCTTCATGGAGATCAGCGGGATATTGAGAAAATCAAGTGAGAAAGAGAGCCTTCTCTTCAAAACGATGAGGAAACATTTCTTCCTGGCATCAAGTCAAGCAGATAGCTCAGATGGATTTAGAAAGCGGGCCTGGTCCCTGTCTGTACTTCCAAGCCCATGCAATCAAAGCAAAGCCCTTGCTTTCCTGGCTCCTTCAACAGGTAAAACCAAATGGGAGAGCTGTGATCATCCTAAATTACGGAAGCAGAGAAGAAAGGGGAGAGAATTCCACAGGTAACACAGAAGAGAGTTTCTGAGGAAGGGTAGGGAACATTCAGGACACATGGCTGCCTCACATTGACCTCTCCTCCTTCAGCTTATGGAAGATGTTTACCTAGCTAAATGCCAACAGCCCAGGTCTAGCTTGCATCATGATTCAATCACAATAGCCGCATTCCAGGTGTGAGTGAAACGTACTTCTCTGTGCTCCTTAATAAGCCTGACTTTTACAGCTGACCTACTTAAAGGTGCCAGAGCGCTGTGCCCATTAGTCTGCAGACAACGTGCTCAAAACATCTCTGCTGTCAGTAGAGAGCTAACAACTTTCTATCTAGTCGTTTCAAAAGCAAGACATATTTATTCCTTGCAGCCAGCTGACACCATCTAATACTTTGACCTCCAGAAAGCACGCTGCAAAGATTACTCCTGAAACATAATGTAGCTAGAAAGCTGATGTCTCAGCTGCAGGGACAACATCGTTCCTCATGGAGCTGCCTGGGCCGTCCCTCAGCACTTCCATGGTGTAGTGACAGCTACGTGGCTGCTTGGTCGACACTGCAGCAGTCCTGTGGCAACTGCTACCTCATATTGTGTCACAGAAAAACCAGAAACGAATGTGATAGATAGGATAAGGCAAATGGGTTAAAGAGGTTACAGTGCATTCNGATAGGACTGCCTTAGGCTCACAGCCTTTGTGAGTTCGGTGGGCCTGAATGCTCTGCCTGCTTCATTTACATGAAGGTTTTTGAGAAATACTGACAAGTAATGCCAATTTTCTATCTAGTCTTTTCAAAAGCTCAACTGACGTCTGCCGTATTAGATTTTTTTGTGTGTACATTGAGGGTTGGAACAAAGGAGAAAGGGGAAAATGCAGGAAGTTCCAAAGAATATATTTTTTTTCTATACAAATGTCATTTTTCTATAACTTTTAATGAGTTTTAAATAAACCTGTTATCAACAGGCATATTATGTGAATTAATGCAGAGCAGTAGAATGAAATGTAAAATGTGTTCAAAAAGATAAAGCAGGGCAGTGTTACCGGCTGTCATTTGCTTCGCTGAAATACTGCATTCCTTCTAAAGTACCATCAAAGCTCATCTTCTCATTACCTTTTATTTGCTTTACTTCCCTGTAATACATTTACATAAAGAATAAAATGTCATAATTTTATGCGCCATGAATGGGACCTATATAACAAGGCAGGGAGAATGCCTTTGCACTTCACAAAGGAGAGCTCAAAAAAAGATGCCTCTGAAGGAGTAAGTTTACTGTAGAATATGGTCACCAAAAACATAGAGAAAACAGTATCACATGTGATCGGAAGCAAGCAGTTCTGGGACATCAGTTGGGCTCCAGGCCAGATTTTGTCTCATTCACGTTGAGGAAATCCAGAACGACACAATTTAACTCATTCTGTTAGTTAAACACCTTACTCACAATCAAAATCTCATTCAGAGGTATAGGTTCCCCATCAAAATGGGGACTTTCTTTCCCCTGTGATGATACCTGCCAGAGATGACAGTAGATATAGTTGTAAGGTTCGGTACTATTCTTAGCTATATAACCAAGCTGGCATCCAATATAAATCCCTTCACAAATCAAGACAACACTCTCTTTGCTTCTAAGAATTATCTGCTACACCGGAATGAGGTGCAATACATTAGGTACGTAGAATTACAAAAATAATTATCAATAGTTTTCAACAACACTACATATCATCAATTATCATTTCAATGGTAACTTTACAAGATGGTGAAAATAATATAGTGGATTTACAGTAATGGTAATTATAATAATAAAAGATGCTGATAATGATGCCACCATTACCGATCCAAGACTATTTTGCAGTGTTCTATACGGACCCCAGTTACCCATCAGTTTCTTGGCTTGATCATGGTACAAGCGATCAACCTGTTTTATCGATCACTAATTAATTATCCATTGAATAATAAAGTACATCCATCTGAATTACTCACCTTTCTCCCTGTAAGATGGAGATGTTCGTTTGGGAAAGATGGGAATCTAAATGCTATTTCACAGTCCCAGCAATAAGGAAACTACCAGTGATACAAGTTTTATTTTACATTAGCACAAATCCTTAAAACTCCAGTCTTAAATGTGTAGGAAGGCAACCCGATAACAGAATATTTTGAGCTTATTATAGAGCACCATGACAGAGGTCTCCAAAGATTAAAAGGGTTGCATTTTATTAGTACGTGGCTTGCACCACGTCTATGGACAACATTGCCCTCTGCATCAGAAGAGATTTGGAGGAAAGGCTTCCCACTTTGAAGAGTAGACGAATTATACACTAATTAACATTGTGAGATGAAATACATGAGGTTTTTCTTCCACTTGTTCATAAAAGCCACTATTAGCCACACATCACAAGAGACCAGTACTAGACTGTACATCGTGATCAATGTATAACTACCAGGTCCAAGCTGTGCTTCTATATTTGCTAGTTCAAACACAGCTGTTTGGATTCCTTCTTTTTCCCAGAGAAGACATCAAGATAGTAAACCAGCCTCATTTGGTTTAGTAGCTACCGACTTAAAAATATTTTTAATATATGCTAGGAGATCATTTGCATTCATGGTTACTGTTGAAGATCACACAGCAAAAATAATATAAGAACCTCCACAAGGTAATTTTTTCCCCTCAACTTGGGCCTTTAGTATTTTAAAGACCATTAACTTTAAATGATACCTGATCCAGGGTCAGAAGGTGGTGAACAGATGATCTTTGGCGTCAAAAGTCTTCACATCAACTCCAGATGTGTATGACTCTGCAAAAATTAAGGTTGCAGAAGTTAACAAGAGTAAATCAAAAAATTGAACGCAACAAGCATATAAGAGGAAGGGCTGGTTAAAACAGACATTCTCGATGAAATTCTAAAGCCATGAGAGAAGAGGCACTAGCGGTTTTGTCAATGTTCTGTTATTAGAGAGGGGTTTTTGTTGCTTAAAAACCAGAAAACAAATACTAGTAGTGCAGAAGTTAATCAAATGTAAAGCTTTCCTAAAACTACTTAATTGCTTCAATGTTCTTTCTGCTTGTGAGGTCTCAAATGTATTTAATATGCTTTGAGGACCAAATACATAGTTCCACAGGCAGAAAAAAAGGTATTTCTTGAGTTGATCCGCATATAGGACAGAACTCCCAGAGCTTGCCACTTTTCTTTTTTTGTTGCTTCTTCCTTTAGATGGCCAAGCTGTCAGTTTTGACTGCCTCGTCAGACAATGAGGAATGGCTGCAGTTATCGAGAGACCAATTACTTGGAACCAAGTTCACAGAAGTCAGTGGTCGTTGCTGACAACACAGACAGATGAAGTGAATGCGCTGATCAAGAAGGTGATCTTCAAAATCTTTTTCCGTTCACAATATACAGAGTGGGTTGGCATATGCATATACATCTACTTCATGGAAATACATACATTTTTACAACATTTTAATTAGGAAGACTTTTGTGGTCACAGCTCCGTAGACTCATCTGGTAGAAGAAAATCAAAATAAACACTTGTTTAAACAAAATTTTGTTATGCAAAACATGTGCTCAGTTTTGTTTCTGTTGCAGCACAGAGCTGATAAATGTCAGAAGACTCAAAGGTTCTATGGAACAGAACTGTCTTCAGGTCAACATATGTATCTATACCATCAGATTTGAAAGAAGGAGATGATATTAGAGTAGTTCTAACATTGATTATCGAAACTGGGTGAAAAATACTCGGTATGACTAGAGTATAAGGCACTTTATTAAAAATATCTTCCTGAATAAACACATATATAATTTTCCAGGCTACATTCTCAGAAGCTTTGCTTATTTCCTTATTCTCTTGCTTCTTTAATTTCCACCTAGACATTTTGTACCTACCACAATGTGGCAGTTCATCTCACTAATGAGAATTCAGCTTTAATGCATTACCCTTTGCACTCCATCACTGGGATTTGAATTCCAGCTGGACGTTCATATTCATGACGAGACTGCAATTATTTCTGTATCTCTGTTGCACTAACATGAGAGCTTCACTTTCAGCAACGAGCAGAGAAGTTGTAAATTCTCTGTGTGAGAATCAGAGGGACAATCCAAAAGAATTTTAATTATCCATCACCCATCAGATCCAGAACCCTGCGTTCGTTGCCAAAAGATGTATCGTGAGAATCTGCATAGGATTTCTCAGGGTTTTTATAGTTAAGAGAAATATTCAAACGAAGAACTTTCCTGTATACAACTCCTTGTACATAATATTTTGCATGAGTATTGCTTTCCAGTGAAATTTCTGCAACATACAACTTGACTGGGTGGCAACGGGACAAAGCTGTTCTGAAAGAATTGTAATAGTAAATCCTAGAGCCAAAAAGATAGCTGATAGCCTGCATTTACTCTAGCTGATTACTTCTACATGTATTAAAACTGAGCTGGGATTTAATTTTCAGATCTCTCAAAGTTAAGTGTAACTAGAAATTATAATTGGTAAATACTGAAGTTTAGATAATTTAATTAGAAAGAGATTCGCAAGTTGAAAAACTGAGCTCAGAACCCTAACAGTGGCTAAATCATGCTAGTGCTATGCCTTCAACACCTTTTAGATCATTAAAGAGCTAAAAGACGACTATAATGAAGCATCATGCGAATTAACTGCTCGAATACTGAGCGTTTGTAATCGTCCTGCATAAGTCTGTAAAGAATCTGCCTCATTTATGCGTCAAGCACTCACTGGTAGGTAAGCAGCTTTTCATCAGAGATCTGACTGCCAACTTTTTTGTAGCTGATCCCTAACAAGTTACCCTGTTACATGTCATTCCTTTAGCCAGTTGATACATAAAATTCTCCTTTTTCATTTTGAGGAAGTAACACACTTTACATCAAGTCTCTATATGCCTCATTTTATAAAAAGGAAAACCACCGGCTGTATATATTGCATGTGATGAGAAATTAT
>WEIS01054314.1:0-12620 GCA_013389965.1 Todus mexicanus
AAAAAAGTTTTTAAAAAAAGGAATTAAGATTCTTGTCCACCTTGTACCGGCACCTATCACTAGAAAAATGCATATGTAGTAAGCCATTGCCAAACTGTGATAAGTCAGGTATCCATACTGGTGAGTTCATTCAGGGAGCTCAGGCAGGAGCAAAAGGGGATCAGGCTGGAGATGAAATGGAGCTGCATAGTTCATGACAAGGGGCGGTGGAAACCACAGGTCAGGCTGGTTAGGGACCAGTAAGGCTCATTGATGCCCTCAGGGCCCTGATCAACAATCAGATTTTTCTTTTTCTTTTTCTTTTTTCTTCTTGAAAAGATAGTATGAGCAGACAGATGGTAGATCGTGTGTTTTGGTACTGATGTAAACATTTTTTAAACTTTAATTTCCTTATATTTTGGAAAATATCTACCACTGAGAAAACATATTGTCTTGCACAAGATGCTCTTTTTCTTTCTTATAACAACATTAGTCTGGCCAAAAATGGCTAAATGCCTCTTCATATTGAGATACTAAGTGAAACAAAGCAAGATGAGCATGACTGAGTGCTTACGGTCAGAGGAAGCACAGGTTTTGACCTCTCTGAGAGCAGTAGTGGACATTTGAGTGTAGAGGCAGGATTTCAGTGTGCTCCACAAGCCAAACAGGAATACCTTTTAGTGAGCAATCCATTCAGAAAGCATTAATGTGCATGTTTAACTCCATCCATTCAGCAACATGCACATTAATGCTTTCTAAAACTAGAAGTATTTAACTGACTCAGTGATGCAGAAGGCTTTCTACCCCAATTAGTCATAACATTCCTATATAGGCTAAACTTTGAGCAAAAAAGTAATAATATTTGACGTACCAAGGCTATTCATGTGATCATTTTGCTTTTCCCTTCACTATCCATTCTCTTTATAGAGAAACTCGGTAAATCTTTCTAAATGTATCAAATATATTATTTAAACTAACTAAAAATAAATTGAGTCTGGGAACCCAAATGATGAAGCTCTCAGATATAGTTCCCCTGTTACTTTCATCCTTAGCAGGAAATAAAGAATCTAAAAGTCCTTGGATCTGCAAATGAGCTGACTCTGGCCTTGGGATCTGTAACTCTATCACTTTTGCTGCTAGATTCTTAGAAGGTGATCTCACTTTCTTGCAAAAGAAAGGTTTCTATTCAAGGCAGATGAGCAAGGTCACAATTTTTATCAGTCAGATAAACCAGCTGAATTATAGTCGGACATATTTCCATTGAGTAGTTTTACTGGAAGTTGTGATGCGTTTCCTCAAATGACTTCCAAATAGGAAACCATCTAACTTAATAAATATTTTTAGTTGTATTTTATTCTGCTCTGTTCTATTCTAGTTTCTATTTCATTTGGATTGAAAACTTGTGTAATGCCTGGGAACTAGATTATCTCCTCTATGAGGAAAGGCTGAGAGTGATGGGACTTTTGAGCCTACAGAAGAGAAGGCTCAGGGGGGATCATAGCAATGTGTATAAATTCCTGAAGGGAATGTGCTAAAAGGACTGAGCCAGGCTTTTTTTTAGTGGTGTCCAGTGACAGGAAAAGGACAAACTGAAACATGGAAGGTTCCCTCTGAAGATCACAAAACACTTTAGTCCTAAGAGAGTGACCAAGCAGTAGCACAGGTTGCCCAAAGAGATAGTGGAGTCACCCTCCGTGTAGGTATCCAAAACCTGTGTGGATATGATCCTGGACAACTGACTCTCTGTGGCTCTTTTAGAGCAGAGAGTTTGGACCGTAAGACCTCCAGAGGTACTTTCCAACCTCAACCCTTCTGTGATTCTGTATTTTAGTATTGCCATCAACACCTCATGCAAGTCACCTCTATGCTTTTCAACTTTTTGAAACTTTCACCACATTTTCAGAGTGGGATAAAGCAACATTTTTCTGAAAATAAGTTTTCTCTTTCCGCTATCCTGAAGGAACCTTATTTACTGTTGCTCCCTACAGGGTGGACAAAAGAAAAGAAGAAAAATGAAGCCAACAAAATTAATTACATTAGCAAAAATTATTGAATATTAAAAACATTAATTTTAAAATTATTGAAAAAGCAAAAAATCATTTCTTAGTGTCTAAAGCAAAATATATTTTCTGACTCGCTCCCTCAAGAATTAAGCAAATTAGGTTTTGTATCACAAACCCAGTAGACCTGGAGAACAACAGATTACTGCCAACTTTTTCATATTTAACTGCAGTTCTCACATGCCTCTCTTGCTGTCCTCTTCTCTTTGACTTACTCCTATTCTCTCTTTTCAAGAATAAGCAAATCTAATTATTTGGAACATTTCCTCAGAGGTGATGTTTTCCAGCCTCTAGTCATTCTTGTATACCTCCTTTGGATTCTCTCCAATTTATCTTCATCATCTCGAAATGGATACAGTACCCTAGGTGCATCATCCCCTAGCACTAGGTAGTGAGCAGTAAGTACCTGGTTGTCTTCCTTCAACATTACTGCTTCTATATTGCAGAAGGAGATCTGCCCTTTCTGCAACATCTTATTGTTGATGTTGTATTCAGCTTGCAATCCATTTTAGCTCCCTGATGTTTTTCTGCAGTGGTATTGCCCAGTCAGCTACTCGTTATTTTGTATGTGTGTAATTTATTTCACAAGGTATTTCACAATAGCTTTTTGTTGAATCTTATTTTGTCAATTTCGAACCAATTCTCCAGTCGATTAAGATCATTTTAAATGTTAATTCTGTGCTCCACCTAGCTTGTACCATTCTCACTTTTCATTACTAAATTTCATAAATGTAATCATTTCCATGACTTAAGCAATTAATACTTACCAAAAATATTTAGCATATTTCTTCAAACAGTAAAATATATTAGAAGGATTTAAGACAGACTTTGTTTCTCTGTGTTGATGTCTGCTGCCATAGCACTGACATTTCTACTGATGTCAGATGGTCCCCCGAGAATGTTTGGACGTTGATGAATTTCAAAAACATACAAAAATATTTTATTGATATTTATCCTAGAAGCATTAGTAAGCATTTAAAAATTGAAAGATTAAGGTGATACTAAAAGGAAACATGGACAACAGCCTTACCATATAGTCAAAAATCCAACCTGTAACTCAGGTAGTATTTTATGCTTAAGTAGAAGAGTTCATGATCGTTGTTCACTATTTCTAATAGTTAGGCAATAGGTCTAAAAGCAAATATTCTAAAGCAAATACCATGGCTTCCCACATAGTTAATGGAGAAGATAAGTGTCTCCGAACACTTCTAAAAGGAAATCCAGTCCATCTAGGTTGGCTGCCTATATTAGGCAGTTTAGATTCCTTCTTTATATGATTTTCCAAAAGGGAAATAATTTCATATCTCTTCCCTTAGAAAATCAAGTCTCTAGTTATATCTCTATTGTGTTTGGAGAGAACTGAACTAATAGAAGACCAAATTACACAATAAATGTAGCTGGTGAAAAGAACCTAATACAGTTCAGAAGAAAAAAATAATGTTCACAAACAGCGTTTTCAAATAGTTTGAGTTGCCGAGAATGGATTTAAGACTCTCAGTGAGACCCATATCACAGCTAGATCGTAACTAGCATCTGTCCCACAGGAGACATCCCAGAAACAGAACACAAATTCCCATTTCATTATGCAGATTTACCAACTTTGGATTCACCTATCTTTGTCATCTTTGCACCGTGCTCAAATCACACTGTACGAGTGTCTCAAAAGAGTAGTAGGAGGAGGAAGAATTAATTACTAAAGAAAATTTCTTTATCTGTGACTTTTATGATTCGGGAGTCAAGGTCCATGTTTCTGAGGACAGAATCCACCTGAGGTGGGGGAGAAGTACCTCTTATATTGAAAGATAGGACATCTGAAGTAATGGCTTCTGTTGCTTCTGTCCATCCTAGGATAGGAGGAAGGGAAAGTGCAAGTTAAATTACCTTATGACATTATTGGGGGATATTTTTGTCTTGTTTTTCTAGAAAGCTCCATGGGAGTGATGTGCTGCATTTGGCGAGGATTGGTAAACAGCTAAACAACCAGCTGGAGATCAATGATGAATAGTGTCCCTCGGGAGTCTGTATTGGGACCACCCTGTTTAATATTTTTATCAGTCACATAGGTAGTGCAGTCCAGTGAATTCTCAGCAAGTTTGCAGATGACACCAAGCTGAGTGGTGCAGTTGACATGCCTAAGCGACAGGATGCCACCAAGGGGGACCTGGACAATAAAGTGGGTTCATGTGAACTTCATGAGGTTCAACAAGGCCAAATTCAAGGTCCTGCACCTGGATTGAGGCAATCCCCAGTACCCATACAGTCTTGGAGATGAAGGCATTGAGAGCAGCCCTGCAGAGAAGGATGTGGGGGTACTGGCGGATGAAAAGCTGGACATGAGCTGGCGATGTGCGCTCACAGCCCAGAAGGCCAATGGCATCCTGGGTTGCATCAAAAGAAGTGTGACCAGCAGGTCAACAGTGGTGATTCTGCCTGTTTCCAATATACAAAATCTTGGCTTTAAATGTAAGATATTTTCTTTTCTGCCCATAAGATTTTGAGCACTTAAACAGTGAGACATTGATGGTTAGTGCTCAAGTCCATGCCCTGGGCATGTTTGATATACTATCTAAGATGTCTCAAAGATCAGGACAGTTGACTCTACTGTATTTTGGCATCACAAATCTGCAATGCCCAGGTCAGGTCTCTGCACCTCATCACCTAGATTACAAATGTCCTTAGGGCTGGAGCACAGACAGAGACAGGTGTTACCCAATTCCACCTTTGAGGTTGTTACGCTTGCTACTTTTACTTTGGAAGGCAATAGTGACTGGAAAGCTGCAGGTCTTGATCTCTCAGTCAAACCAATCTGCATGAGAGCAGGGAATCTAGAAATAGCATTTATATTCAGTGTTGATAGAAAGCATAGGCAACAGTATATATGAAATTGCCAAAAAGCCACAAAGCTTGAAGAGCACTATATATTCTGAGATGATTTAAGCATAGGAGTAATAAGCAACTACTAAGGAATAATTAGGAATCACTACAGGGAGTTAGATGGAAATAACAAAGTCATGTATGTGAACACAAAAACCACTAAGGACACCTGTCAGTTACAAACCCTCATATTAGGCAAACTGTTTATTGGGAATTTGTTGGGGTTTTTTTAATTCACACTAAAAAGTTTCCAACTGTGAGTGTCTTACCAGTAGGAGACATACCTACAATCTCATGGTCCCAAGAATGGAAGAAGTAAGATTTCCTAAATATTGATAGGCTTTTTCAGTATGATTAGAACAGTAAATTTACCGGTATCATCCTTCTCAGACACATCTGGATAGGTCTGACAGAAATGATTCCAAACAAATCAGCTGGAGAGAGTCATCAGGAGCAGGAAATTTCCGCCTGAATTGTTAGAGTTAGATAGAGCTGTGTGCAACTGAAAGACTTCTCACAGAAAGTGTCACACTATAACAAGTCCTAAGTATACTACCTAAATATGTCGCTACATTTACTATCAAAAACTTTTATATGTCTAACAACTACAAAGTTACTTTAGGATTCAAGTTAAGTGAGATGAACTTAGGTGACACTACATACTGCACTGTGGCCTTCATTCTATCAGGAGTCATCTGGAACTATCGCACAATGAAATATAAAATAGGGAGAAGACATTAATTATTATGTTTTCCTAAGTTATGAATAGAGTCAAACACAGAAAAAAAATGAAACCCTCTTCAATGACATTAAAAGTTGCATTCATTTTCAACAAGCAAACCTAAAAATGAAGGGAGGAAGTGATACTCTGAATAGGGCCATTTTTATCACAGAATACTTTGAGCAAAAATAGAAAATCAGGTCTTCCATACATTCTTTATATGTGGTTATTATCTTGTAAAGCACAGAAAAGAATGGGTCAGAAGCAGAAGTTTGAGCATCATTTAAACCCTCAGTTACAGGTTGAGTCAGATTCATGTCCCTGAACTATTATTTTCCTGATCATAGCCTGAAAGGTGCTGTATAATGGAACATAACTGAGGTCATTGCTATCCACTTTCAGAGCTGTGTGATTGACACTGGCATTGTAAGCTTTCTTTAATTACAAGATTGTAGTCTCAGAGAACAAGCCCTTACCCCTAGCAAAAGAGAAATATGATTAGCTAATTCCACAAGAGAAACTAGGCTAGAATGCAAGAGAGCATGAAGGAAGACTACCAAATATGGTCTACACAGGGAAAATAAGACATACTGAAAATTAATAAGGTGTCAGATACATGAGAGAAAGAAAAGAAAAAAAAAGAACAGAGGTGCTTTTGAAACTTTAGACATTCCTATGTCAAGCTTACTTCATCTCTAGCATTTGGAAACTTAAGGATCAAATTTGCTGTCAGTATCAGTCTATTACCACTCCATCAATCTGCATCAACACTACTGGAACTTATATACATTTTTCATACGAGCAGGCTATTCCGTGAGTTGAGATTTATGGCCAGTGTTTTCCAGCCACCCAGAAAAAATATTTCCCTTTCCTAGTTTTGACCGCTGAATCAGATTTGACTTTTGTGATATAGGTTCGCTTTTTTGTCTCCCAGTTATGAAAGGCAGGGCTGCCTGGCACCACCCTTGGGCAGCATCAAACACATACTTCTCAAAACTGATTTTTCCTTTCTGTGTTTCTTTATCATCCTTTTCACTTCCCACGTGTCTCCTTTTCTCTACTCACGTCACTCCCAGATAATTTTACTCATTTTCTTCAGCTAGTTTAATGTCAAGCCAGGGAAAAGTCGGAGACCTAGTTATCTGCCTGCAGTCCTAACATCATTTTTACTATAGTAGGCTAACATCGAGATGCACATCAGAACATAAAAAATTTCTTGCAAACGATAGGTGTTACTATCCCAAACCCATCAGAATACATGTGATGTGACGTTGCCGCATGTTACAAACTCCCTGAACTTCATGGCACAGGGCAGCAGCCTACAAAACTGGCCATTTGGGTCCTGAAAAGCTCAGTACAATTTTATATCTGTGCTAATTAGTTCTGCTTCACAGAGACCACGTTGTTCTCAGCCCCACAGCTAGATTAGTCAGTTCTGGGACCATATATTGCACAAATGGAAAGACATGTTTCTATAGAAAGAAAGATGAAGATGTTGTCACGAAGGGCAAACAAGAATTAAAACAGGTATTGCCTTAAACATTTTGGGAGAAATGCAGCCAGGTTGTTATCAACTTTATGGGGAGGAGGAAGAAAGAGAAGGTAAAAAAGAGGAAAATTGCCATTGAATTTAGTAGCATAAATTCTGAATTAAAAATATGCTTTAAAATTTTATCAGATATACATGAATACATAATCAACTACAACCCTTCAAGTATATGATGAGTCATAATAGCATTAGTTCTTCTCATATTTAAGATTAAACATATTTAAATAGTTGCATATTGTTTCGTGTCAAAGTGGGGACAGCCTGTTTCTTATATAAACCTAAATAATTATACGTATCCAAATGTACAATTTCTCTCTATCCCGAGTCCAGTGATGTTGGTGGCATTACTGCTATATTCAGATCTTCTCAGCATGGGTAAAAGCAGAAAACTAAGCCCTAATATAGACTTCAAAGAAATGAGAAAAGTGGCAATTGGTTTAGAAATCGAGTTTTTGTTGAGAAGTAAAAAATCCCCCACCTTCTAAGCCCATGTAAATGTAAGTGAAAGTGATTTATTATCAAGTAAGCTGTCTATACAAGAGCATTAGTTCCAGATGCCATGCTACATGCTAGCTGCTTGTAAATGTGTATATAGGAACTACTCCATTAGTTATAATGAACCAGTCAGAAAGTGTTTGAAAGTAAATAAATAAAAAGTCTACAAGAATGTACCTCCTTACAGCTCCCAGCAAGAAATAGTCTGAAAAGGAATCAAAAGAGACAGAGATCTGTGTTTTTCAGGGGGGGTGTCTTGAAAACTAAAGTATATATAGTTAGAATTTATGTAGTTGGAAATTATAGTAAAAAACCTAATGGTCTTTTTTGACCTTAAATTCTACGTCTGTGACAAAAATTAAAAAGTAAGTTACTTGTCAAGTTTGTGGGGAATATCAGTCTCTCAAACAGCTGAGGAGAGACAAAAAACCTGACCTTCAATCCGAGAAAAAAATTGTTGAATTTAATTTAATTTTTCATTTAAATTTTTAAATTAAATAAAGACATTAACAGCTTTCAAAAGTAGAAGTAGAGGAGATGGAATAAATAAGATGGACAAGTATTTTTTTTGTAGTTGACAGTGAGTAAAACTCAGCTGGAAACTCTGCTACTACTATTGGTATAAGGAAAGAGCTTGGTTTACATGTTTTATCATCCTAATATTTGCACCAACTAATAAGTAGGAAGGCTGAGTTGCACAACGCCAGTATGAAAAATGAGTGCACTTTTTCATTTGATGGGTATAAATGAAGCAAGGGTCCATTCCTATTCTAGAAGGAAAAACTGTTCAAATGCAGCCCAACCCACAGTGTTTTAATTTTACAGGGTATAAGGGAGGGAGAATTACAGCATCTGGCTGAAAAGCTTATATACCACCTTTGCTCAGCCCAAAGCAAATTAAAACAGCTGAGTTATAAACCCTACAGATGGAAAAGGGGGTTGCAACAATGATACTCTCTTAAATACAGCCAAGTTGCTTGGGTGCCCCACATAACGTAAATTGCTGAAGCACTAAAGTACTTAACTAGTTACAGTATGTGAAATTTGGTTTAATTTGACAACGCTGTAGCTCAGCATTGTTTGTCTTGTTATTATATACATTGATTAGAGTGAACATAATGAGTTCTTGCCTGAAGGAGCCTGACAACCAAAGCAATATTTTAGGAACTCAGAGCTGTATGGTTATAAAGTAAAAATTTTACTTGAAAACAGTCTCAAAGCAACCTGTACCAATAGGTTAATATTCTAAAGTCCTGTGGTTAGAAGATGCAAGGCTTCGTTGTAACTCCTGGCTCCGTATAAGTAATGCAAATGTTATTTTTATTCTACATGCACATTAAACACATAATCCTCATTTCTGTTAAAACAACCCAGGTAGTAAACACTCCAAATGTATCTTGGGTTAATATGCACAAGATGCAAATTAAGTTACACTATAGCATACATTACAATAAAAACTAGTGAAGTGTGTAATTACTGTTACTATGCTCTATGTTACCGTATATATCGCTTAGTGTAGCCACAGCAGTAACCATCTTAGTGTCACTGTCTTAATTAGAACAATTTTATTGTTATTATTATTGTCAGTCTTTAAGCTTTTACTAAAGCCAAAGCTCAAATCCAGCAAAGCACAGAAGCATGTGCGCAATTCTAAGCAGGTGCGTAGTCCCACAGAAGCTAGCAGAATTTCAAAAACTTGACAAGTACACTTTTTGGAATGAATGAGATTAGTTACACATCTCAAATTAACGATAGGTACACCAGGGATTCCTATTGCCTTCAACAGAAATATTAATTCAGTGCAGATTCTAAACTTGAACGTCGTGTTGACTACAGGTGATTTAATTTCCATTGAACCAGTCCTAACAAGTTATCTATAGCCTCTATGTCTCCAATGCCTTCTGAGCAAGGCTGGAAAAGAAATATACTTGGTGCTGCCAACTGGAGAATTCAAAACTGAAGCCCTTTATGTGCAGCATGCCTAACAGCCTGGCTCTATTTTTTATTTCAGCTATTTCTGCTACCCTTCTCCATATTCCTGACAAATACTAGGTATTTGTTGACTCTCAATGTTTTTACTCAACTGAATTCAGATCAATGGATCTCTGCCAAGATCTGGGGTCATGATGGCACGATTCATACAGATATAAATATAAGGCTAGAATCAGAAATGGATGCACGTACCTAAATCTAAAATTTCAGACCTCAAAAAACTTTAGCTGCTTCCTGACTCCTGAATGTCCCCAAGTCTTCCAACATAATATTAATGTATTCTATTTGTGAATTACTGAAGATCGATGATTCATAAGATATTGTACAGCTATGCACATACCTTTCCACATTCTTCTATTGATTAGAAAAAATATTATTTTGTTGTTGTTTTCTTTGGCAAGTTATAGAAGATCTCTCCATGTTGCTGTAAAAATTCTTTAAAAAATATAGTACTTTTAAAGTTTTTGTTTAGCCTACATGCTGGTGTGATGGAAGCCACACTCCAGAGAAGTCTCCTGCGTGGGTGTTTGGTCTGCACAGGACTAAGTAGCATTGCCTAAGCATAATTTTAGTTGTCACCAGAACTGATGGTGAGAAAGGGAGCCTTTTCTTTGTCCTTGCCTCTCCCTGGCTGCACAATTAACAAATAACTGCGATGCCTAGAGGAAATTATCACTTCTCTCAAAGAATAATGCCTGAGAGAAACGTCTTCATGTTCTCCAAAGGTGTTTTTTGAAGGAGGGAGGATAATTTCCCACTCTGTTCTGCAAAGGAATAAGGTGAAAGTCTAGTCTGGACAGACTGTTTTCAAAGCTCCTTTTTAGTATTTCACCTCCTTTTATCCTGGTTCCCATTAGTTTTTCCTTCTGTTTATGTTCTCATCCTATAAAGGTAATGATTAAGATTAATTTATAACTTTTGTTAACACCATATATTATGAAGATACTAATAGCCAGTTTATAGCTCTGTAACTGCTGACCTTGTTTAATAAGCACTACACCATGGGACTGCGAAGTAGAACACATTTGTTATTATAATAATAATGACATCGGTATAGTGTTTGTATCAAAACTTGCTCCATAGAGAACAAATGCTGGAAACATCAATCACATGGATTTTCTCCTTGCAAGTGTACTGGAGTAGCCAAGGAAAAGGAGGCGGATTATATAAACAATGTAGGCAGCTCTTTTATCTTGCAGGTATTTACTGCTCGGAAAATATATAGCATTCACAAAAGGAAAGTAGCAATTCAAAAACTCAACTGACCACAAACTGAGCCTATTCTATTAGAGAATCAAAATTTTCTGATAATCTTTTTGTAACTGGATATATTTCTGTAACATCCCCCCATCTAATGCTAAGTATAAACTCACTTAAAAGTCTCTGGGACAGAGCAACAGTCTTTCATGGGGAGAAAGTAATGAGTTTTCTTGCTAAGAGAAACCAGGGAACTAAGAGGTTTGTGAATTTTAAATGGCATGTAGCTACAAGAAAAGGGACATATTCTTTTAATGCACCAGGCAGCGTAAGAAATAGACCAGTGAACCTAAGGAGAGAGGGAGTCTATTATACAGTGTCATTTAAAAATGTGAGCAGCAACTCATTCCATGAGGACAAGGAACTGAAAGTTCAGAGGAATAATATGTGAATAGAAATCTGTTAGCTATTGAGAAAAACAAAATGTCATCCTCCACATAGAATTCTCCAACACCCAGTGAATCTAAAGGAGAATGGGTTATTTCAAGAAATGTTCTACAAAAAATTTAGGCCCAGCCTTCCAAATGCTGGCTGTTAAAAAAGAGGAAGATCTGAAAATGATGGACACTTGAATAGCTTTATTTTCATTTCAAGGACAAGTGTGGGAAGGTCCATATTTATTTCAAAGGTTTACTTCTCAACAGAAATTGTGGACAAGATTCTCAGCACTGTAAACTCACAAAACTTTAAGTTCTGCATTTGCTGCATTTTTTTTAAACTGTATTAACTCAATGAAATGGAGGACACTATTTTAAGGACACTATTGCCAAGTATTGTACCATCTCTGAGTTAAATATTAACACTCCTGACAGATGGGTAAATTAGGCAGATAAGACTGGGATTTGCAGAATGCACCAAAATACATCGGGAAATACCAGAGCTAGCAAGGAGAAAACTAGTAAAGAAGAAAAATAGGGCCTACATCTATTCCCCAGGAGGTGTTCTTATAAATTTGAGTGACATTTTTTTCTATGAATAGTAAATTCTCTGCTGTCATGATTTAACCCCACAATTAAGCACCACAGAGCTACTCACTAAACCCACCCCCATCCAGTCACCCAGTGGGATGGGAGAGAGAATGGGGAAAAGCAAAACTCATGGGTTGAGATGAAGACAGTTTAATAGGGCTGAAAAGGGAAAGAAAGGGAAAAATCAGAGTAATAACAATAACAGAAATATACACAGAACAAGTGATGCACAATACAGTTGCTCACCACCCACTGACCAATGCCCAGTCAATCTCAGAGCCAAGTTGTCCCCCAGCCAACTTCCCCCTGTTTATATACTGCTTATGACATCATATGGTATGGAATTACCTTTGGTTCATTTAGGTCAGCTGTCCTGTCTATGTCCCTTCCCAGTTTCTTGTGCACTCCCATCTTCTGCTGGCAGGACAGTAGGAGAACCTGAAAAGTCCTTGGCTTCATATAAACATTGCTTAACAACAACTAAAATATCAGTGTGTTATCAACTTTATTGCCATCCTAAATCCAAAACACCATACCAGCTGCTAGGAAGAAAATTCAGTTTATTCCAGCTAAAATCAGGACATCTACATAAGGATTATCAACTCAAGTGAACAATACTGGCCAAAAGAAGAGGAATTCTTTTAAGTAAAAATATTTTACTTACATGTCTTTTCAAAGAAACTCTTCAGTTTCGAAATGTAAGAGCAGGTTGAGGGAGGTGATTC
>WEIS01054316.1:6017-16717 GCA_013389965.1 Todus mexicanus
TTCAGCTGGAATAAAGTTAATTTTCTTTCTAGTAGCTGGTACAGGGCTGTGTTTTGGATTTAGCATGAGAGTAATGACTAACACTGATAGCATATGAGAATAACACACTGATGGTTTAGCTGTTTCTAAGCAGTGTTTATACTAAGTCAAGGCATTATCAGCTTCACCTGATGTCCTGTCAGCAAAGGCTAGAAATACACAAGATGCTGGGAGGAGACACAGCCAGGGCAGTTCATCCAAACTAGCCAGAGGTATTCCATACAGTATGATGTCAAGCCCAGTATATAAACTGGTGTGTGTGTGTGTGTGTGTGTGTGTGTGTGGGCTATGGGCATCATGGCTCAGGGTTTGGTGGTACATCAGTCTGTGGTTGGTAAGCCATTGCATTGTGCATCACTCATTCTGTAGATGACGATGATGATTATTATTATTATTTTCCCTTCCTTTTCTCTCCTATTAAACTGTCTTTATCTAATCTGTGAGTTTTACTTTTTTTCCCCATTCTCTCCACCATCCCACTTGTGGGACAGAGGTGAGTGAGTGAGCATTTATGTGGTGCTTAATTGCTGGCCAGGGTTAAACCACCATACCCTGGTTGATTTGACTTTCAGCTAGTCAAATATGAGCTAGGAAGTAGTGAAAGCAAAGTGAGCCTTGGAGGAGTGATCCTAACCAGAGAAGTCTTCCGGGAAGCACAACTTGGCACGAGCAGCTCCTTGCCTTGGATCTTGAGAAGATCATCTCTTGCTCTTTCCTTGGCTTTCTATGGACAGAGGTTGCTCTGGAAGAGCCAAGTGCTGTGATTTGGTTTTAGTCAGGTCTGCTTCATCTGGTGACAGCAGCCTCGCTGCTTGGGATATGCTGACCAAGGTGGCTAAAGGGAGGTGTGACCAGTCTCAGCAAGAGGAAGTTATAGGAAGAAGACAAACACATGATGTCACTCAGGGCTCTGCTTCTGGCCTGTCCTATCATGTAAGCAGTTCCCATCTGCATCAGCGCCCCACTTTGGGAAACCGAACTGCTGCAGAAATGGCACTGGTATTCTGGTGTGTCTGTGTTTGCAGGCAACAGCCACTCTGTGCTCTTTGAATCCATGCTCTACAAAAGAGTCGGCAAGACCTGGAGGAACTGTACAGCTAGTGATATATTTAATCCCTGGAAAATGCCACAGCTTTTCTCCCTGGGACAGAATACCAGCATGCTGGACCACTTCTAACCCACTCACTTCATTTAGCTGTTTTCGCATTTTCTGGCTGGAAAATGTGCAGAGCTCGAATAGCTGCTGAACTGTCTGACCTCTCTCTTTGAAGAGTATTGTGTGATGGAGAGGAGCAATGGATGTTTGCAGAACAAGTAGACCATCAGCTGGACACCAGGAAGCTGCTTTCTGTAGGGGAAGGCTGAAACCAACTATCAATTTGTTTTGAAACAGAAATCCATGAGAGGAGAGTGTTAATGGGGTCTCCTGGTCTGTTACCCACACCATTGACATTCTCATGGTCCTGTCTTTCACCCCAAATGCTGTGCCACTGAGTGACAGTAACTCTGGAGTGAGAGGACATTAGTGCAAAGCATTAGTCATTAGGTCAGTGTGGTTTGCACTTTACACATGCCTTTAATGCACCAAGCCTCAGACAAATCCTCCTTTTTCACTGGAGGCTGCCTCCTACAAACTTCATGTCTTTTCACCCTAGCTGAGTTGAGAAACTCCCTTCTTCTCTCCTTTCTCTTTCAACATTCTGACTCTTTCAACATATCTGGCTTTTTCACGATGCTCCAAGGGAGAGGAAGTCAGGTGAAAGCTGATTCCCCTTTGCCCACCTACTGGTTTTCCCAGAAGTTTCAGAGCCCCACAAGGAACCAGATGGGCAGGAGGTACCACAACCAGAGGAAAGGCACAAGGATCACAGATGTTGTCCTTCTGTGGGGGGCCTTGAGAACTGCCAGCATTCAGCCACTGGGCTAGTGCAGGTCCCAGAGTTTCATTCAGCACAATTTCTTCAAGCCAGTAAGTATCTCTGGTGCTCCATGAGTGTCCAAGCGATGGGGCACTGCTACCTTCCTCTCTCTTTAACGATTTCTTTGGAGGATAAATACACAGAGTTACTTTGTGGATCATAAAACCAGAATGCCTCCTAGCTGTGCTGATCCATCGATCAGCGGTGAGATGAGAGGCTGCACAGACACCCTGACAGGAGAAGATGTTTTTTGCGTGGAGGCTGGCAGTTGTTAGGGAAACCTGCTTCTGAGCAGTTGCTGTTCTCTAACTCTTGGCAGCTGCGCTACCTTCTCCTCCTCCAAGCCCAGGAGTTACAAGTATGACTTTGTACCCACCGGCGTAGCAGAGGAGGTCAGAGGAGAGGGCTGCCCATGGTAGTGGCTACCTCCATGTAAGCTGAATATACACCAAACCACAATCGTCCTCCCAGTTTTAACAGGGCAGGTGGTTAGTTCTTCCTGCTTGTGGCATTTGTCAGGGATTTAAAAAGTTAATCTATGCTGTTGCTTGCAGTCCTATTCATATTCCAGCGTGTTCTCTTTTCAGTTGGAAAAACACTGGCCTCTCTCCCCAAATTACCCAACATTTAAGCCAAAATTTGATCCAACACAGTTAATACATAACTCCTAGCATGACTGGCAGCTACAGATGGGTGAACCAAGAAATTGTTTGACATATTTGCTTACAATGGGTATGAAACTGGTTATCTTGTACAGGAGGGATAACTCTAAATTATCAGTAATCCACTGGATCTTGGCAGAACTTGAAACAAATTTGAAAAGATTTTGCTAAAACTCAGGGATATGCGTGTATATATATACATATAGATTTATACACATACTTATATAGGGTGTTACTGAAGGTGTTACCTGCACCTGCACGGTGCCTATTTCTCTCACAAGTCTAGACCCACGTTAATTCATGCACACATGACCTCTTTGCGCATTCACATCCCTGGAAGTTGTCCACAGCCACGATCTGGTAGAGGATTATTTCTCAAACATACCTGTCTAGGTGATGTTTCCCTCCCTGCCCTTCTACTTCCCTCCCGCCTTGAATGTGGGATTTCTCCTTCTCTCCCCCTTTCCAGGTACCTTGCTCAAAGTCTTGGAGGGGCCAGAGCTGTTATGTGCTGTAGAGGAACATTTTGGACCTGATTCTCATTTACACTACAACAGATTTTACAGCACTTTGGCAGTGGAAAGAAACCATGAGATGAATATAGATCACTCCAATTTAAAGCTCCTTTATATTATATAAGGGAACACCATGAAAATGGAAATTGGGTCCCCTATTTTTAAAGCCTGTCAGCAGGTGTCTATAAAACTAGGAAAGATACTTTTATTGCCAGAGCAATGGGAAATTACGTCCTTCCCTGGGGGAAGTGACTCTGCATTTCTTTCTGTTATGCTGTGGGTCAGGTAAGGAGCAAAACGCCCCAAAAGAGAGCTCAGAGTGGCAAATTACAGGGCAAGCCTGGATGCTACCTACTTGTCAGACAATAGGATCTGTGGGTTGGGGGATGTTATTGGGCTCTGTCCCAATGGGAAAGGAAAGTGTAGTAGCCATGATTTGCACCCAATGACCACTAGCTGTTCCACCTGGACAAGGATGGACCAGGCCAGGAAAGGAGCTGATTCACTTCTACAACTCATCACATCTTGGCTTTTCTGATCGCCTGTATCACCACTTCCTATCCCTGCTGACTACCATGCAGCACATAGTGCCAAGAGCTCTGGCTGCCCAGAAATGAAGCATCTCCACCAAGCATCCCCCTCACTGGCAGCAATCCCCAGGGATTGGCATGCTGATGTTCTACAGTGTGGTGGTGGCAGGCTGTGGAGACAGCTCTGCTCTGCAGGACAGTCCCACTCCACTTTGGCTTTGCTGTCCACTCTTTCTCTCTGAAACAGAATTTCTACTGTCCCTGCTTGTTCAGTAGCCTTTGCTCACTGTCCTCTAGATTTTATCAAGCCAAGCACTGAAGAGAAACTTCCCTGTTTATGCATCAGGAAAGCTATGTGGCAGTGACAGCAGGGACCATCTGACTGCCTCATTCCTCCCTGCATGAACCTCAATGTCACCCATGAGCACTGCTCCGCTCCTGGGCCAATGGAGATATATTTGTTCTTCAAGTCTCTGGAAGCGGGAAGTCTGGGCTTGGAGACTGATTTTCAGCAGCTCTTTAGTGGAGGGTTTAGGGCAAGTGCAGGGGAAGAGATCTCCATCCATCTCCATCCAGTGCTACTCCTAGTGGCTTGTATGGTTTTGTGTATGTAGAGCCAGCTGAGGGACTGGAGGGCATTTCTTGCAGCCCATAAACAGAGAGAGTAGCTAGAAGATGTGACAGGTGGACAGAGATGCAGAGGATGTAACATTGCTAATCCAGACAGAGGAAATAATCTGTTTCCTGAAGATGTAAGTGCATTGGTGGGCAAAGAACAGGGAGAGATAATTTAAACCGTTCAGTGACACTGCTGCATCTTTATTCCAGGAAGGGGAAAAAAGGGTGGTCTTTCTGGTACAGAGAGCTCCATGAAACCCCTCCAGCATGCAGGAAGGTGGAGAAGGAAAACAAAGAACAGCTGGATATGTGAAAGGAGATCAACTATGTAGCAACACCATGATATTGCTAGATGGCTTGAAATACTATAGTATTATAGTATAGCAGACCTTCAATACTATAGTCAGCCCTGGAGATCTGTCCAGAAAAGGTGTAGGAGAAGTAAAAGAAACTGGCAATGAGACAGAAACAACTTTGGAAGGGGGTGAAAATTGCTGGATCTTTCTATCAAACAGAGGAGATAAATAGTAAGGGACATGGTAGACAAGAGTAAAACAATAGATATAGGTTAGGGAAGGTACACTGGATGCTCCTAATTACTTTCTTGCTCAGAGATAAGTCATTACATTGAACAACTGCACATAAAAAGCTAGAAAATTGCTTGTGTGTAATACATAGCTCCAGGTCTGTGGAACTCCTTGCAGAAATGAATGTGTCCAAAAAACAGAATGAGGCCAAAATAAAAATTTAGGCGTGAATATGGATAATGGAAATACCCTTAATCTTATAAGGTGGACAATCAATCCCTATGCTTAGTGGCAGAAGCCAGTTTCTATGAGATGGGTGGTGGAGTAAGTTTCCCCAAGAGACATACACTTTTATAAATTTATGTTGCAGAGGGGTTTTTCTGTTGTTCTCTCAAAGCCTCAGTCAGAATATGACCACAGCACCAGTTCAAAGTCCTGCTCATCCCCATGTTTCAAATCAGAGGCCCAGCTGTCAGTCCCCAGAGCCCGTGGTGACAGATTTGGAGAATGATGAATTTTCCTTCCTTCCCTCATTCCTTCCTTCATTCCTTCCTTCCTTCCCTCCTTCCTTCCTTCATTCCTTCCTTCCTTCCCTCCTTCCTTCCTTCATTCCTTCCTTCCCTCATTCCTTCTTTCCTTCCTTCACTCATTCCTTCCTTCCTTCCTTCACTCCTTCACTCCTTCCTTCCTTCCTTCACTCATTCCTTCCTTTCTTCCTTCATTCCTCTACTGTTAACAAGGTAGTTACACATCACCTAGGACACAACTGGTGAGTAGTGCAAAGCAGGGTGTGGACTGGATAATGTAACATACATTCCACAGGCTTTGAGCTTGTGCAGCCCTCATGGAGGCTATCGAAAGGGAATGTGGTGCCCTTTCTGTTATGCTGAGGCTGTCAAGAATCCACTCAAGCGATGTAGTCAAGTTTATTGGAAAATCAGTGGAGGAAATCAGCTCACAGTCGTCTTTAAAGGCGGAATGAAGCTTATTCCCCTTCTCCCTCTTCTACTGTTGGAAATAGAAACTGGCAGCACTGAGGGCTGGGGCAAAGGTCCATTTTCCAGTCCTGCTGCTGACTAGCAAGCAAACCTGTCCTCCCCTTGGACTCCCCCTCTGTGGAGCAGAGATATTTACCAATCTGTGAGTGAGGTTCACCTAGTGAAAAAGCCTGTCAAACCACAGTGCTCATGTCCCTGATTCTGGGCAAGCAGGTAGATGGCAACTGCCCATCAAACCCACAGAGACCATTTGAAATGGCCCAGCCCCGGAGCCTGGCTGGCTGCAGACTGAAGATCTCACAGCTCTCAGCTGGAGATTAGAAGAGCCAAACTACTACAAAAGCCAGGACCAGTGTTTAATGCAGCACCTCTAAAACCTCCGTGACTTGTTCTGGGAATAGCTGCGTGGGCAGACCTCAAAGCCACAGATTGGACAGCAGATTGGGCTGGGGTCCACATCCATGGCCAGGGCTTGACATCCCAGCCTTGAGCTGGGGAGGGACCTCCCTGGTCAAAGGCAGCAGCCACTGCTCTCCCCAACTCCTGCAGCAGGGTAGCATTGCTGCTCAGAGTCATTCCTGATGTCCCCCCTCCAGCACCAAGGGGGCTACCAGGGTGCTGCTTTCATCTGAAGGGCTGAGGTGAGTGGGAAGCAGACATGTAGTGTTCTGACCAGGGTTACTGCAGAGCAGTGGGCGGTTATTATTCAATCATCTGCATGGCTCCAGCTCGGTGGCTCATTACCAGGTAGGATATATTAGTAACTGTCAAACAATTAGAGAGCTACCTTGTTGGGTGAATGGATGAAAACATATTAACTCCCACAAAAGGGGGAGAGGCGGTGATTAGCCGGTGAGATGACAATATGAAATGTCAGAGGCACAGACAGTAAGCACAACTGTTCATTATTATATTAACAGCTTTAATTTTCTTCCTAAAACACCAGTTTCCTGTCAGTTCAATTAGATTGCGTGTGTGTGTTTAATTTAGATCAATACACTGCTGCTTCTAGAGTTTTCCTCACACATCCTTTGTGAGGCAAGAAGCCGACCAACCAGCAGGAGCATCTTTTCTTATTGTCCTTGAGGTGAGAGGCAGTCAGTGAAAAGAGTATTTAGGTGATGCATGTCCCCACGTTAGGTCAGTGTAACCTGCAGTGATTTGTGAAATTCCTGCAGAGTAGGGTGGGGAAGAGGTGAAGGCACAGGAAGGTCTTGAAGAGGCAGCCAGGATAAACAGCACATTGTAATATTTTTAGCAAACTATCTTATAGACTGCAGAAAATAAAGGGAGGAAAAGGGGGTGGGAAACAGTCTTATGCCAGGAATGACTGAAGGCGTGATTCTGATTGTGTTGACACCACTCTAAGTCTGCAGTTGCTCAGATGGCATTACTGCTGCCTTGGTGCCGTTGAAAGTGAGATCAGGATTTGGACTGGATGCTCAGTGCCAGAGAACAGCACATTTAGGAATGGGATTCCCCTGCTTTCTCAAATAGGAACAAGTAATATCATATTGACCTGCTAGGCAAGAGGGAGGGAAGCCCAAGAAGGATTCCTGCACCAAATTCAACCTGGATTTGCCCAATCTCAGGTGATTTTCACCTTCCCTGGTGCAAAGTCTCTGCATCTCTCTCATGCTCATCCTTCCTGCTTATCGAGACAGGATGATCCACAGCTTTCACCAGTATTTAAACCTTGTTGAGTGCTCATGACAAGGCAACACTAAAACAGAGACTACTGTGCTCCTTCCCCTTCTATCAGCTTTGACCCAGGATTTCTGTACCTAGTTGCTCTGTGCATTACTTCAGGTATGTTTTTTTCCTCCTGAAGTCAATAGGCTAATACAGTATGACTCAAGATGCTTTATTTTTAGTAGCTAGTCACGTTCTTTTGCTTTACTGCCCTTTATAGCTCTGATCTCTGCAAGATCTCCCCTTATCCTGCTGATACTCCTGGATCATCAAGTTTTGTCTGTGAACTCAAATATTTCACACTGGTTTCTCATCTACTTTAGTCCTGGCTGCTGGAAGCTGTGCTGTTCCATCCACATCCCCTGGACAAGTAGGAATCTCTCTGCTGTAGAGGGACTCTGATCTCCAAGCCTTCCATTTCCAATCCAGTCTGTTGTCTCCAACCTGGAGAGAGGGATGAACTTCTAAGAAAATGTTTCTTTTCCCTCCCTTCTGATCCTATTATACACTTCCAGGCATAAGTGGAGATGGTGTCCTGTCAGCTACGCAGCTTAAAGAACTCCAGAGTGAGAATAACTGAACAAGGGATCCCAGATCAGGGAAGGTGGAAGTGGATAGCCCACTAACCTTGCCAGGAGACATGAGCAACACTGCTGCAGCACCACTCCCAGCACTTAGCATGTACGATGCCAGGAAAACTTTACCTGACATAGAGGTGTGCAGAAATGACAGAGCTGGGGTTGGCGCTTGCTCAGCAACACCGGGCAAATGTGGCAAGGAGTGGAAGTAGGAGCCCCAGTGCTTGAGGCTGGGTACCAAAACCTGAATGTTGGGCCTAGGACGAAAGCCTGGAGTCCCTAGAAATGTAATAGCCATCATGCATTATGGAGCACAGGAACTGTCATGTTAGATTAAACAAATGGTTCATCTAGCTCAGCGCTAGACTCCCTGCAGTGGTAAGCAGCACAAATTCAGCCTGCAGAAATGGCCAACACAAAGTGCTGGGCTAGGATCCAGAGCTGGGCAGTGATCTGATTCTCAGTTTCTGAATATTTGGTTGATATTCTGATGTCATATATCATCTAAAAAGCTCATTCTTGCTGCCATCTCTAGAACCTACCACTCCTCCTCCTCCATATCAGCAATTATTAGTAAATATCAGCACCGAAAGGTTGCATCAGAAGGAAGAGCCAAGTAGCTGGTAACACTCTTCGCCCAGGGATTGGTCTTCGGTACCAGATTTTACTTGATTTATGGTGGAACTGACTTTCTTTGTTGTCCAGTTTAGGGAAATTTAGATACAGGGTTTAATCTCCCATCTCTTCCTATAACACACAAGATGGTAGGTAAAAAATCTCCCTGGATGTCTAGGCATCCCTTCTGCCCTGCTCCAAAGCTCTGGCTGGGCAGTAATTCCTTCAGCGAGCTGCTCTCCACATTTATTTGATGGTAGGCTTTTTCCTTCCCTTTCAAAGTTAATAAAGTACCTGAACCTGAGCATGTGTTAACTTCCCATCCGGAGCATAACCCTTTCTGCTTTCTTGGCTGGAACATAAACATTACAAATGAAATCTCCAATGGGTAAAGAATGAACAATCGCTTTCTTAATTTTTTTTTAAAGGCACTTTAGGGCTTTTATCAGCAAAGTATTGTGTCCATTAAGAAACAAATTAAGTCATTCTGCAGGCAAGCTAAGTGCTGTTCCCATGCCAGAATTAATACTGCTTCTTTCCACCGGGGCTGTTTAAGGGTCCCTCCCCCATGCCCTGGGATTACAGCTACTTTTAGTTCATAGCGGGAGGATTAATCAGTGGAGCTCCTTTGCAGAGCTCCTGAAATAGAAATCACAAATCAGAGAGACTAGGAAGGAGCCTGAGAAGTGACAAATGTGAAATTATGTTGCACTTTGTTTGGCATCTGTGCAGGGAAGATAACTGCGGTGACTTAGAGGTACTCACCTGATGTGGGGTACAGATAGTTCCTTCAGGAGGAGATCTGGAGTTCAGGACAAAGGAAAGGCAGGGCAAGGAGGGCAGAGGAATGGCTGCAAACTTCAGCACTCAGACACAGAGTTATGAGTCTTGACAGGGCTGTATGCAGGAGGGGATAGTTAGAGGCGATTTTTGAAACCACCACATTATTCTCTGCCATCAGGTCTGGAGAGCCTAATGCTGGTGTGAGACCAGAAGCTGAAATTTCCACTTTCTTTTGGGCCTTTCTTGACACAGTGCCCCAAATCAAACTTTTCTAGATTCCTTTTCCTCAAACCCATAGATGCTGCTTCTCTATTTGTCCCACTAAGCATAAGACCAGAGTGTAGGATGGTTTGCCTTGTTAGTATTACCTGTCTACATCTGGACCCATTTAAATTTGTTCTTAGAAGGGTTTCAGTATTTCATCCCCAGTCCATCCCGTGGCAATGTTGCAGCTGTCCAGATGTAATACAGGTGTGCAGAGAAGGAATAATTAATGCAGTTAATTTTCATGTAAGCAGTACCATTATAACTCCCTTTATACCAGTTAAAGTGTGACTGTGGAGGCAGAGAGAATACTACTTTAATTACATTGGCTTTGAAGCTAATATAGTTAAGTCAGTATGAAAAATTATGTGCAGACTATCCCTAAGGGTCGAAATTGAAACAATTCCTATTGAAGACAAAGTCTAATAGAGAAAACCATTGACAAAATGGTGTAGAAAGGGATAAACCTTCTCTCAGCTTCCCACTAAGTACATTTTGCCCAGCTGAAGCTGGTTTATGTGGTTATACTATGGAGCTGAACATCTCTAATAGCTTAGCTGGAACAAAGACAGCTTGACAGTGCCTAGCTCGGAACTTCATTTTGGTTATTTATATTTGGTTATTTTATATTATTTGTATTTTATATTTGGTTTATTTGGTTCTCCTGGAGTATTACTTAGAGCAGGATGAGGTGATAGCCTGGCCCCTAAAAGAAAAGGTGCACCACCACTTTACAAAAATGCCTGAGGTTGCTAATTGGGACTCATGACACTGTCACAGAAGTCTGTAATCTTTACCTGATCACAAGTGGGGTCCCAAAATTTTCCCCATTAGGGCATCTGTGGAGTTTTACATTAGCTGCTGGGTTTCCCCACAAATGAATCTTAGTTCTTTTCTTTGCTTTTTTTTTCCCCCTTTAATGAAAAGTAGGAAAAAACCCAAAAGTGGCAATTGCCCTCA
>WEIS01054318.1:0-13464 GCA_013389965.1 Todus mexicanus
ATAACATGTCCTTGATGATATCATAAAGATATCAGTGCAAACCAAATCATGTCCGGTGTTAGTGCCATTTTTGCCACTTAGCTGGTGTTTAACATACTGTAAAGTGAGACTTACTGTGTTTGGATTGATATCCAAATTATAATAAAAGTCTAGAGAACTTCTTCAAATACATTTTAAAATTAATTTTACTGAGATAGTGCCACTGATATCATGAGACAGAAAAATGCTAACATTGTCTTTTTAAATTAAGAGCTCAAAATTAATATACTTAAAATTAAAAAAAAAAAGAAAAAGTCACATCTAACTTCAAACTTTCAGTTAAAGTTTCTCAAACTGCCGCGTAGGCTAAGGCTGTCAAATTTTGCCACATCAACACAGGCTTTTCAAGTCTGAGCTTAAAAACCAACAACCTGAGGGAGTAACATTGTTTATTGGCAAAATGAAATGTGTGCTTACACACAGCATGGAATTTGTGAAAATTGCTTTGTGCAGCCTTCATGTTTGTGATATGCCCACAATGTCCTTAATATAAGAAAAAATGGACAGCTGGTCCTGTTGAACTGAAGATGACAAGCTGTGTTCCCTTACCATTAAGCTAAGGAAGAACACTGTTCTTGAAAACTTAACTTTTCAAAATGACTTTCAAAATTCTGTATTCTTTCCCAGATTTTTCCATAAATGACTGACTCTTGCAACTCTGACCAAGATCTTCAAAAGAAGTTTCAAGTTGTAATCAAAAAATATACCTGTTCTCAGAATTTGTTTTACTCGGAAGAAAACGTAGCTGATCTTTTAATGTACTGTGAGGTGAAAATAAAGCAGAATATTAATAGTTACAATATCACGTTTTCCTTAGTGGATGCGCCCTATGTTACTGCTTCATATCTTGAAAAATATTGAGTAGAGCACCATTATTGTAGTAATTGAGTTCTCGTACTTGGCTACAACATTTGCCATTGTCTTCAAGTAAGGGTGGGAAATAAAGACAAAACCATACTTAGGATCACTGTATCCAATTATAGGGAGTAGTTAGATAGAGAAACCAGGGTAAAATTATTTATTTCTTATATGTTGATCCTTCGAGACTCCAAATTGTTTCTGACTCACCCTTCTACTGAAATTAATTTACCAAACATAAAAAAAAAATAATCTAATTTGGAAAAATATTTCAAGGACAACACCGAACAGTCCCATCAGCCCTCACAGTTTACATTTACTTTATATAATGCTTTATACTATAAAATAGAAAAGAAACACAAGTATTGTGGGCAGTGTGAGAATGGAAATAACCTGCCCTTTTAGAAGCATTTGTCCTCTGCACCGCTATTATTTTCTTCCAGCAGTGAATCTGTACAAAGGTTTCCTGCACAGGGAATAAATTAATGGATCTATTTAAAAAGGGCAAATATTATACTGCAAGCCATGCTCATGCTATCATGACCAAACAGATGCCTGAGAAGTAGCATTTGGACATTGTTTTTGCAGAAAGAAAAGGTTTATCACTGGAGTGGTATAATGTTAACAAGAGTGCTGACCTACTTACGCACCATAACACTCTGAGGAGTGTCTGGAGAGATAGGAGACCCTGGAGCAGGGCATGTTTTACAAGCTAAGTCATGAAACTATGACCAAGAGCACAACTTTCCTTGTAGCAGCTATTTATTGTTGACAGAAATATTGGGCAAGTTTATTTCCATTTCTGGACAGATACTTAAAGTTTAGTTGTCTAATTTTCCACTGATTGCTCTAGGCTTCCACTGCATTCATTGGAGAGCAACCCGCACATGCAATCTCTCTGACCTACTTTAACTACCTACCTCCAGATGAGATTAATTCCTCCCTGGATGTGCCTGCTTCTCCCAGCTGCCTATAATGGGAGACAGGGTAAATAGCTGAAAGCTTCAAACTAACTTAGAATCATAGAATCGCTAAGGTTGGAAAGGACCACTAAGATCATCAAGTTCAACCTTCAGCCCAGCACCATGACCACTAGACCATGTTCCAAGGTGTCACATCTATTCATTTTTTCAACATCACCAGGGATGGTGACTCCACCACTTCTCTAGGCAGCCTGTTTCAAAGCTTCACCACTCTTTCAGTTAGAAATTTTTCCTAATACCCAGTCTAGGCCTCCCTTGGTGCAGCTTGATGCCGCTTCTTGTTCTGTCATTAGTTACTTGGGAGAAGAGACCATCGCTTACCTCGCTACAACCTCCTTTCAGATAGGTCTCCTCTCAGCCTGTTCTTCCCTAGGCTAAACAATCCATTTACTGGGATATAAGTGAGATAGATCCCACCCGTGGTCTAAGGAGAGTGCTTGCATGACTTACAGATACTTGAGCTAAGTCATGTAAAGAAATGAGCACATTCTCACAAGTTTCTTATGAATGTTTCTAATGAAATGACCGCTAGCTGAAATGATGTGGAGTCCATCCACACTGCACCACAGGCTCTCCCTGGTGAGTGAATGAATAAACTTTTCCACATAGATAGTCTCGTAGTTTACCTAATGGTGAAGCCTGGATGTACCTGAAGTGGTAAAGCTGAATAGCATCGCATCTACTCATCATGGTGAAAAACTGATGGGAAAGGTGTACAAAGCAGTGGGAAAGCATAGAGAAAATAAATTAGCTGAACTAATTTCAGTGAAGAAGGTAATTGTCTGCTATGCAAAAACATCTTCTTTGGAGCATTAAGACTGAACTGCTATTTAAAGTAGTTAATGTTATTTCCTATAAGACTCCAGAATATATTTACCAAAGAAGGAAATGTCACTTTGCTGTATTGTAAGGAAGTTATGAAAAAATGGTTGTATGCTATAGAAATTGTACAAGAATGCAGACAAATATACTATTAGGCACAGTTGTTTCAGCTCAGGTGATTCTGCTGCGGCAGCAAGGCATGACAGTGACACAGAGGTGCCCAGTTAGCAAGACATTATCTCGGGGCAGTAGCACAGTGCTACAGCTCACTTGTACATCACTGATGGCATATAAAAAACCAAGCTGCTTTTTATCATTCTACAGATGAAAGAGGTAAAAAGCAGGGAATAAAATAGTTCAAATTAAGCTAAATTTTGTATATTTTAAAACCTCAACAAACCCAAGCAAAAAACCCCCCAACAAACAAAAAACCCCAAACAAACCCCAGATTCATGGGTAAGCTACAGTCAGCTTTAAATCTCATAAAAAGTTCGATCATCAAAAATTCTACGGCTTTTAAACTTAGTTTGAGAGGTGCCTGCTATGGCATGCTATAAAACCATAAGGGAAAAATAGTTCCTGAGTACCTCCAAAGTATCTGCTTCCTGAGCAGGGTTCACTTTAACAGATCAACATGCTGATGAATTGCCAGGTTTAATAGCATTTCTGCTTGTTCTGACAGAATATTTTTTATAATGTTCCTTCTTTTTTTTTTTTTTTTAAAAAAAAAAGTTATTTAGACTCTTAAAGTCTTCATAACAGATTATCTTGCATGGGAGGAAGCATTAAATTCAGTTTACTAGGGACAGGAAAGACAGGATTTAAGGAGAGGTAAATCTCCATCATGATTCAGAGACATTTTGTTTCTCTGTGTCTCCTCATACATTGATCTGCTTTAAATCTCCACCTGGAAAAGAGTGAACAAAAATGAGTGTAACTGTCTCTTTGTGAAGCCGGTCTTGTTTGTGGCTTGGTGCTCTAGATCCAAAGCCTGGTTTTCCAACAGGTGCTGGGCAAGGAACTGCTACGGTAAACCAAATTATTTTCTAACATATACAAGAGACTGTAGTACACGGACTTAGCCTGCACAATGGGTAACTTCCACTTCAGGAATTCATGTGCCACATCCCAGCTCCAGAGTTAGTGTTGATCTGGTTTATACCATCTGGAGTTTAGCTCTTTAGAGGTTCTATTTGTTTGGCACACTTTGCTTCTCCTAAACCACCTGGTATTTCTGCAGTTCTGTATAAATACTTATGATAACCTCCTGATGCATCTTAGCCACTCTCATGTCCAAACTTCTCTTGTAAGGTGGCATATGGCTATGTGGCTTTGGTTTCACGCTCTTTGCTGAGTTTTAGTTCTGGATTAGATCCTACTCACCTGCTGAAACAGTGAATCCACAGGGCCTGCCCAATAACCTGCGTGGGTTTTATAGGTCTTTGTACTATATAGCATATATAAATGACATGCTTGTTTTATAGCAAGACATCTAGCCAGTGAAGAAACCAGAGCTGTTAGCAGAGCTTTTGAGTATATCACTTGTCAATATTTGTATTACAGCAGTGCACAGAGGCTCAGCCAACACTGAGGTCTCCGGAGCTGGTGCTTCACAGGTGCACAAGCAAACTCCAGCCCTCACCCAGCCCCACAGGTGACAGGAAGGTGGGAAGAGAAGCGTCAGCAAGATGCACATACTTCACTTTTTATAGACAACACTAGCACATCAGCTCTGATTTGAAAGCAAAGGGTCTGTGTCACTGCAGCGCTGAGCAAACAGCACCACGGCTCTCAGCTGAGCTCTGCAGGTCAGAGCTGGGGCAGAATAGGATTTGTTAGGGCTCTGGCAGCAGAAAGCCCTCCAAAAGGGCATTACATTGTTCCTGAATACATGGCATTGCAGTTCGCGGTTTGGCAGACCAGGGAGAAGTCAAAACCAAAAGAAAAAAAAAAAAAAGGAAACCATCTGGTAGGGTGCTTTTAGTTTTTAGTTTTAGATTTGTCATAACACCATAGAATCATATGGTAAAATCTCGATGCTTTAATTTCTTTGATATTTCATTACTTAGTAAGCCAGCAATTATAAATTCACCCCAAGTAAAGGCCAACAACACATGGTCCACATACACACTGAGAAAATCTGACGTTATGATTTTGCTGCAGAAACTTTGGGCTTTTCAGCATGTTATTGTTTTGTTAGTCTTTGACTCCTCATATAAATCTACACTGTTTCTGTAATTAATTTTACAGGCTTATACCTTTGATATACAGACAGAATTTTTTCTGTTCAATATTCTGAGTTTCAGTCTATTAGTCAGCCATAATATATCCTAATATGCAAGATTGAACACACCAAACTGAGACAAATAAAATATACACATACTTGTCTCTCTGTGTGTATACATTTCCCTCTTTTCTAAAGTTAATTCTCATTAAAAGATTCATAAAGCTATTTATTTTGTAACTCAAAAAGAACAAGCATGTTCCAATGAGAATAGCAGAAAGCGAAAATAATGCTTCTCTGCAGAGCTTTGTGTTCTTCCCAGTGCAGACACCACTGAAAGCAGCTAGCAGAGGTGAGATTTGCTGGTGAAAATTAGGCTCTGAGTAGAACAACCTGAGAATGAAGCTCACAGCTGATAATAGATTGTCAACATTAAGACATGTTAGATACTGAAAAATATATTTCAAACCACACTGCAGAAAGTCTTCTTGTCAGCTTCGAATTTCTCTGACACAACCTTCCCCTAACTCTTCCTACCCTTGTTCTTTTTAAATGCTGAATCCTAGATGTGGTGTGCTCAATGCAACTGGTGCAGGACTATCATAATGTGAAATGGCATGTGAGGTTTTCTTGCCTTTTGTTTCCTTCTGTCCTTCACGTGGCTGCAATGCACAGCTGCCAGAGGTCTCTGGGCTTTTCCAGTTTTCAGGGCTCTGCTGAGTTAATGAATGCCCGGGGGCAGTCCTTGCTCCTTGTATCAGCTGTCACCATGTGCACACCAATTGCAGTGTCACGGTGCTGCATCAGCTGCATTGTTTGTGTTACTTTTCTCCAAAACTGTTTGCCCAATTTTATTCCAGAGCATTGCAGGGGATGGGGGGTGTGAGTGTGTAGAGGAGTGTCCTACTGGTTTGCTGTCCAGTTGTTCATGATTGCTAGTTTAAATTACCAAGGATAGGGGAAGCTAAGGGTGGACTTGGATTATGACTACTGAGACTTTTAACTTGAGAATCACTGGTCTCCTCGTAATAAAGAGTGCTAATCTTCCAGGGTTTCACTGTGTGTCTCCTCCAGCCCCTCTTTTCCCTTTCTTTCCTTTTACACTGACTCTGGACACTCCTTCAGTGATGCACACAATAGCTGATACAAAGTTTAGTTCCAAACTCAGACATGTATTTCTGCTGTCACTTTTACCTTCTATATGCTCCTAAACTTTCCTTCATCTGCTTTTAAGTGAAACCCAAAGTACCTCACAAGGAAATTTTCAGTCAGCAGGTTTGGGGCACCTTGAAACAACAGAAAGAACATGTTGCTCTTCCCACCACCCACCCGTCTCTGGCTAAGCTCAATATTAAAATACTGCTCAAAACAGAAGGAGCAAATTAGCAAAGAAATTCACGGAGACTTCTTGTTAGCTTGGTAGCTTCTGGTTCATCTGGAAGCTCATCTTAAGGGATGAGGTCTCCAGGTTTACAGTCTTGCTTGGAAAATGATATTGTTTTTCTGAGAACAGAGCATTAAAGTGTTTTAAAATATGGAGCTCTCAAAGTATAGCACATCTCAGCTGTTAAACACTAAACTGAAATTAATTCAAAATAATTAGGCAAACTTTTATGATCTTAGAGAAGGCAGAGGCATGAACATGCACTTTGGTGTTTCTCATTCTGCGCTGGTTCGATTTTGAGGGCAATATGCTGTCTCTAGCTTTTTTCTGTTCAGTGGAGGTGAATCATCCAGCCTCAGAACAGCCCATAGCTGTCTGCCTGTTGCTGCGGCACTGGACATCAAAATGTTGTTGCCCTCTTGTCTAACCCATCTCCAAAAGAGAATGAAAAGTAAAGAGAGAGAAAATGTTTTGCACGGAGCCACGGAGCATAGGAACACTGGCAATCTTCAACTCTCACCAAAATGAAATCTTCCCATCCTGTGAGAGTACAGGAAACCTAATAACTGGGACCTGCAGTCAAATCAACAATGGTTGGAGTTATACAGTGCTTCAGGCCACACTTATTTAGGCGTCTAAATATGGATCTAGGTACCTAACCTCAGGCATAAAGGCAAAGCTCAGAACGTAAGCAAGCTGCAACTCATTTTTTTTTATTAACATAGGAGCTTACTTATGATAAAGGCAATGCTTGGTCCTACATTTATAAATAACACCCCAACAAAATAATAACTCTGTTGTTGCTGAGCAGTTCAATAAAGCAGGTTAAAAATATACCCAAAACAATCTAGGATAGAAAGGGTTGTGAAGCTACTCAACTTCCTCAGTTTTTCTCAAAATGAATGTTTGCATGCTGCTGTCATTCAAAAACCCTTCACGTATCAGAAAGCAAGATATTTATGAAAATAATTAGACATGGGGGCAAGTGAAAAATAGAATAAGACAGTGTAAAGTATGCTGCATTGTACTGAAACTGTCTGGGTATCTGTTTTTAAAAAGGAAAATGCAGTATTATATCTTGGGTTTTAAAATACATCATATATGATTAGGTTTGAGTATTTAGTGCTTTTGTCAATAAAATCAGCAGGAAAAAAAGGAAGTCGTGTGGTTATGAAAACGACTGCTAATGAGAAAGTTAGCAGTATCATCACTGCAAACGAGGGTTTGAATATCAAATAGAAGAACTTGGCTGAACCTCTAGACTGGAATTACAGAAGTGGGAGAAAAATTAATAGAAACCAATAGCAATAACTACCATCATAAACTAGAGCTTTATCATCAGGAAAAGGAGAGAAGAAGAAACGCACATGATGGTCAATCACATTCATTGAGATGCTGTAATCAAGAAAACAAATACGAGGCTTAAACCCATCAGAACAAATATTTCCACTGCAGATAAGCAAGTATTAAACCATTGTACAAGCTGCTGTTACAGGCTCTCTGGAAAACTGTTCTCAACTCTGGTCACCGTTCAGAAGAGAGCTTAAAAGGGCCTAGAAATTGGGCAAATATCCACAGCTTTTTTTCATATGGAACAAAATAGATTTATGAATTGGTTTATGTGTCATGATTGCTGGAGATAGCAGGGGTCTAGACGTGATGACTCAGAGGTGACTTACAGTCCTGCAGTGTGCTGAATGTTCCTCCTATATGCTGGAGTTTGAGGGGTCAATTTATTTCATTATTTGCTACAAAATTACAGATTTCAAACTAGGAAAAAATTATACACCCATCAGTTTTTTCTCTCAAGTGACTTAGACCAAATGGTGTGGGTTTGCAAGGGAATAGACTGAGGCTTAATGGTGGGAAAGGTCCTTCAAGCATTCTTCAAAGTCATCTTCCTCTCCAGAAGCAGGTTTGAATATCTAGATTTATTTTAAAGCTATCTTGCTCTGAGTAACTCAAATTATCTTCTCTTTATGTTTAAACTGTATCCTGGGTTCAGAAAATACATTTTACTGAACTATCCTTTTTACTCTCCTGCTGATGCTAGATTTAAGGAGTTTGAAGCTGTTCGTCATCTGTTTTTCCCTCCACTAAAGCTAGTGCTTTCATCTGTACTTTTTTATCAGTCAGCCTAGATATCATAACTGAATGTGCCTGAACTGAGCCTCACTATGAATATGGCAAGGAGCAGGGGAGGGAAGTTGACAGCAAGCAAATATACACTTTCCACAAGATTTCCCCATTTTGATATGCTGCTCGGCATGCTGCTGCTTTTCTCACAGTAAGTTGAAGTTGTTTTTTTTTTTCCTCACTACTAGTGGACAGATTCATAACTCTGCTGTCCACTTTCTGGGCCACCTGATGACACCTTCCTGACATCTGAGTGGCTACATCTTCTTAACCTTTCTACTGTCTCTCAGAAAAATAGGATGTCAAGATGCAATGGGAGAAATGAAGTAGGTAGGACTTTGGTATGTGTGGGAAGGGTGGTGATAGTTAGGAGTTTCCAGTGAAACCTTGACCTCATGCTGAAATATGTCATGGATATATTTATGAATGGTGCCTCTTGATGCTGAACCTTCATGAACAAAGGCCTGCAGGAACCACAGAGACTGTTTTCCAACAGCTTAGCTAGCCATCTGAGACACTTCTTTGGCCATATGTACGCTGGAGTTGCTGCAAAGACCTATCTGAGCTTGGATTAGGTTAAGTGCCTTGCACAAAGGCAGGAATCCAGCTGGGGCAACTGTGTGCTTATGCAGACTAAGCAAGCCACCCCTTTTGGGAGGATCTGTAGCCCATGCTGAGCTCCTTGCCACTGCAGCTAAGCTGCTATCAATCACAGCACAGTTGGAGTGGTGACTGTTATAGACATTTTCTTTGTAAAGCGTGATAAAGTTAGACCTACAGCTGGTGCAGAGAGGCTGTTTGAGAGCTATGCTGCAGTGTGGAGCCTCCAGCCCCCTCTGAATTCCTAAATGATGGAAGGGCAATATACTTACACTGTTTGCTAATGCTTGTTCTTGTGATGCCATATAACAATAAATAGAGTTCTGCATCTTCTGGTTGATAAAAGTTGTTTATCTCCAGCTGAGATGTTGGGCTTGATTTATATGAGACTGCTTTTTCTATATCTTCTGAGTTATCTGCAAGAAAAAGCACTCAGCGAAGGGGAAAAGAGCTTTTTTTCTCTTTGTGTTGTTTGCTCTAAGGTCAGCCTTACCGCCTCTCTATAAGGATTCTGGAGAATGGATTTAATTTGGATTGCACCATAGCCCAAAATCTTCTGCATAGTCCAGCAAAGGTCATTAGTAACATAACACAGTACTGCAAGCATGTAGGGCTAGATAAGGCACTACAATATTTCCTAACCCCTCCTGCTGTGGAGGTGGGCTTGTCTTCCTACAGACTTTTACTGGTGGACTGCAATACTAATACATTAAATGTACCTGGCACAGTTCTCTGATCCTGAGACCAAATGGTGCATGGAAATATACTTTAAAGCTTTCCTGACTTGCTGTGAAGGATGCTCCCATTGAGCCTGTCTGCTGGAAACACTCCCTGGCCCATATGAACTGCCAGCCCATGCACAGGAACTATTTGGGGAGTACTGATGAACCCAGAACGACTGATGGTTGTGAAGGGAGGATGACTGAGTGTTCAGGCCTATATTCTAGTATTGCTAATATTGACACAACCTCTACTCCACTCTACCCCCTTCTACTCCACTCTACCCACCTCTACTCCACTCTATTTCCCATCTACTCCATTCTAGTGAGANGCACCCTGAGCTGATGGAGATTTTATAATCTCCCAGGGTCACCATGCTATGCTCTCTCTACCCTCATCACTAAGAAATCTTCCCTGGTATCTGCCCTAAATTTGGTGAACCTAGCAAGTGCAACTTAGCAACTATCTTTATGATGAGGGAGGATTTTAACTTCTTTCTCAGTCCTTACTTTCCAAGCTGAATAACTCTGTTCTTTCTGATTCTTAATTTTTTCTCTGTAGATTTTCTTTTCCAGATCTCTTACTGCTCTTGCTGCTCACATTTCCTTGCATTTTCTCTGACTTATCTTCAAGTGAAGAATCCAGGTCTGGATGCAGTGCTCTAGGTAACACTTCACCAGCACTCCGTATGACAGAAGAAATATCTCCTCCATCTTATTGCACATCCCATTTCTGTTTAGCTTCCCTGAATGGAAGTTGTCTTCCTTCTGCAGCAATAGACTGCTGCATGCATACCAGTTTTGTGACCCCTATAAATTCAGCTCTTTCACCAACACACAACTGTCTAGCTGATTGTTATCCCCATTGATTTGCTCTGTAATAGCTTGCCAGGAATAAATCCTTGACACTGCATTTGAGGCAAAACCAGGGTTAATTAATCTTTTTGATTCTGAACAGCTACATCACCAGATCATTTTAAAATTTAGTCTGATCTTCCACGGCTTTTGCCAACCCTATAGCTTGTCATTAACCGTTTTACAGTTCTACATGAATGAGAGTATGAAGCAGAGTGAACAGAGGACAAACTCGTAAGGCAACTCACTTGAAATGTCCTCCCACTCTGTGTCTCTGAGTGTATTTTAACACTCAATTGTGGACAGCTTTTATGATATTTTAAGCTAGGCCTAATTTCCTTAGGCAACTGTGCGAATGGTGTGCAAGACCGAACTGGAATCCTTTCCCTAGCCCAGCTAAATTTTAAAGACAAATAATTTTCTCCTTTCTCACTAGGTATGTATCCTACCCTGGTAGGAAAAAACCTTTTCCCGCACAAAGTTATAAAAAGGCTATCTGGACATTCAGTACTGGTTTGAAACCTTGATACTGGTGGAAACCTTAGAAAATGTTTAGTCTGGAGTTACACTGAACACATGTTGAACTGGTCTGCCATACAGCACAGTTTCTCACTGCGGAAAATAGCTGGGCTGTGTTTTTCTGTACGTAGTAATGTTCCTGTTGGAGCTGTGATCTTCTCAAGATAAATCTTTTCTAAATTAAAGATCTTGCTTGCCCAAATATGTGACATTTGTAAACATGGGTAATAATACCTTGTATGAAATGAGCTGATGTAGCTCTTATTTTAAATAAACTATTACTGTAACAGTAAAAAGAAACAAAGAAATTGTTTTATTGCTATTATGGTAATGAGTGCATCAGAAATGCATACGAAGAGCATCTCAGTAACTTAAGCAACTGCTCACATAAACAGTGGGCTCTCAAGTTTTTGTGATGGCTTTTCTGTTTTCTTCAACGTGGTTCTCTAGCTGTTGTGACCTCCATTTGCTGAAAGGATAAAACCTTGGGCCTGTGAACAGCACTACATTCAGCCCCTCAGGAAGGAAAAGATCAGGTGCTTGTGACCATCGGGTGCTCATTCCTGATACAAGCTAGTCACCTGAGTGATGAGTCTCACAGTAGGATACACTTTCATTTTCATCATTGTCCTCCAGCTGCCTGTTTGCGTTTGGGAAGTCCACAAAGGAAAGACTGAAAAAGAGTATGATTTGTAGCTTGGTGCTAGATGGTTTGCATGTCAGTTAAGACATGTAGGAAGAGATTTTTTTTTTATGGTCTGGGTACATGACTCAGATGGAGAATTTAGTCTAGCTAAAGATCTGAGACAATGTAGGAGGTGAGTGGACATAGAAGAAATAGTCCATCATGCAGCAAAAAATCAGTGCTGTGTATGTTAACTGAACATTTTTTTTTTTTTGCTTGTTGCTTCTAGGATTTGCTTAGTACTCTAATTTTCCAATACTTGCATACTCCTGGGGTCTGTTTACTGTGTGATCGAGACTGAGAGAATGTTTATATTCATCTGCTCATGAGTGTGTAAATCCCGTAGACTGAAAAATCTATCAGGTCGGCAAAAGTGTGAGGGCTTGATTCTGAGAACAATCAGATGCTGAATATTTGCTGACCGTTTTGGACAAGGCTTTAATCCATTTTGCTTTGACAAGACTAAATGACTCAATAATCTTAAAGGTCTTTTTCAACTGAAATGATTCTATGAATCTATGACAGTAAATGGTCTTTTGCCTATTTCTACTCTTCTGTCAGTTTCCAGAGCTCAGTATGCAGCATGTGCTACTTTTATTCACGAGATGTGGTAGAAACTTACTTAACAAAACTACTTATAACTGCAGTTCACAAAACTAATTTCTATGCCATGATGTAGAAAGTGATATATTATGTCTTTTGTTAATTAAACCGGAAAATACAGATTTAAGGGCTCTAACAAGGCAGGCTTAAAACAACAAAAGTCAAATTAGAAGCAAAACTTGCATTTTAACTCATCTGTTGTTCAAGTCTTGCACTTAAGCATTTGAGATGCAATTATGAGATGTTATAATGTAAGTTAATCACCTTTCATTGTTCAGCCACTATGCCACAACAAAAAATACATTTTACAGTCTATTTCTAATTGATTTTTTATTTTTTTTTTTCAAACAGAATAGCATTTTTGCCGGAGAGTTTAACTTGTTTAGAGTTCTTTATGTGACCACAGATAAAAATACGAAAGATTTTTCAATTTGGAGCTGTGTGCAGGTGAGTCTTCTGACTCAGGCAATCTTCCTTTCCTGTCTAGGCAAGATCCCTTCATCAAAATGTTACACTTCTGTGTACATTGTCTCCCTTCTAGATACATATCAAGAATTTACATATGCAGATGCTCACCAGTGCTTTTGACATTGTACTTGTCTTTTGAGTCAGACATAAGCAAATTATATATTTGAAAGAATATTGTTTGTACTCTCTGGATTTTAGCTGATTGATCCTCTGAGCTGCAAGCAGCTTACAAAGGCCTTTGCTAACAAAATCCCCTTTATAGTGTTGTCTACGTTTAGGGGTTCAGGGCTAAACCCCATGGGACAGATTTGTTTTTCCTCTCTCTCTCCCTCCCTCGCCCCCCTCGGGGAGAAGATAGACAAAGGGAGCAACAGGTAAACAAAGAGGTGCTTGCTCGGAATTGGAAATTAAGAATGTAATTTTAACAGATAACAAAAGATGTTAAGGGAAAAAAAGGGATGGCGATGGATTTTCCCACACCACGTGGAAGCAGGCCCGGCCACCCTGGCAGTAACTAGCACCACACACAAGCAAGAAGTGAAAGGAGTCGACCCAGCTTCCTGTGCCCC
>WEIS01054320.1:0-19943 GCA_013389965.1 Todus mexicanus
AATTTTTTTAAATACAATTTTACGTTTTGATGAGAATGAACTTTTAAAACATCAGTTGGCAAGTGGATTTGTTTGCAGGTATACCAGAGAACAAAGCTAGGATTTATTAGCTCTAATCCCCTTCCCTGCAAGTTCCCAGGCTTATTTCACTGGGTAGGAGAAAGTTATTTTTAAGCATTGAATAGCACAGCATCACACAGTTTCAAAAGTCCCCCTCATTAAGGATATGCATTTAGCAAAAGTAGAAACAGATTTCTTTTTTTGGTTGTTTTTACAGCGTCAGAGAAGGTTGAAAATAAACCTGGCTTATTTTTTTTTCCTTAAGAACCAAAACCAGGAGATGTGCTTCAGAGTTAAGCATGTAATGACTGGAGGGAAAAAAAAGTTCCTTTGAACACAACACACTATACATTTTCCTGTCAACCAGCATTATTTAGTATCTGATGATCCAGTTCATGCATTCAGGTTTTATCTACCTTGAAGCAAAGAAACAACAGCATAGTGTGCTTTTTAGTTTATAAAAATATATGTGCTCCCCACAAGTGGGATTTTGCTGACGTGTTTGGATAAAACAAACTTAAACCTGAGGAGCTTTCCACTTCAGTGTTGAGACACACTATTTTCATTTTTAACATTAAGACGTTAATGTTGAAGCAGATTATCCTTACAGAGGAATTTCACCCACTGTAAAATCAGTCATCTGATGCAGTCTGGCTACCTGCACATCATCTGTTTCTAACATCTCTAAAGAAAACCGTAGAAATAGCAATACTCCAACAGATCTTGAACTTCAGGTTTTATTTTTCTTGAGCTGGCAGTGGATATATGGTTCTCGCTTCATTTTGTGATCTGATTAAATATGTAGCTTCGAAGTCCAAGCCAGGTTATAGCCTAGTTGTCCTTTTATTCAAATTTCATTGATAAAATTGGGTGATTGTATTTTGGCTACTTGTTTAATAGTGTTAGGATTGCAAAGATCACCACTAGGCTTTGAAGCTTTGTATTCATCGTTTAAGTTTGGGGTTTGTTTTTAACTTAGATAATAATGGAGTGGGGGGATGTGCCCATCCACACTGGGGTTTCAGATAGTGTTGAGAGTGAGTGTCACTCACCATCCCCAGTTAGACATAGTTTTAAATGGTAAAACAGTTGTGCGGCTTAGGTGAGCAAAATGGTTATGTGGGTGTGGAAGTTAAAAGCTTTACATCTTTCAGAAGCGGGAACAGACCTAAAAACAAAACCCCCACCAAGCTCATACCAGATTCTGGTTTTGCTTGTTGTTTCCTGTGTGCTGATTGAACTAATGGCTGGTCTGGATTTCTTCTGCAGCCTTGAACTTCTAGAGGATAAAAATACTGTCCAGTATCTTTGAACTGCCAGTGTTACTGTATCTGATGTTCTGTGCAGAGTAAAGGCGCTGTGTGAGGAAGTTGTTTTGCAGTGGTTTTTGTCTCGTAATGGCGTGGTCTCATATCCATTCGTGGCCAGACACAGAGGAATAAACAGGCCTGGTGATGGGTCTGTGTGTCATAGAAACCTGTGCAGGAACAGTGTCGGCCTCTCCTGGCGTATGTTGTTGCAGCTCCTCTTACAGTTTAAAACAAAGTGAGGATCTGCCCATCAATATGGAAGTTACCCATGAAAAAGCTGGTTGTGGATTGAGTGGCAGAGCTGCATTTGGCAGGTTGTTACGGTACAGATGCCTCTGCTTTAGCTGAGGCAGTTAACTTTGATGCCTCCTAATTCTAGAGAATGGGACCTTAAAAATAGCACGCTCCCATAACCAGGCAGCTACTGCCTCCTGAGAAATGAAGGCTTTAGACTGCTGAGAAGGGCAGTCCCCTGACAATAGGATGCGCATTTGCAGCATTGGGTCACCAATGGGGGCACGGTAGGAGCTGAGAATGCAAGAACATGCTGAGTTAAGCCATCCCATAGGCTTGGGAGCCTGGGCATCTCTTTCTGGCTCCAGAAAGAGCTGTTGGTCCTGGGACAGAACATGGTGTCTGCTGGGGAAATGGACAGTTGTCTTTCAGGCCTGTCAACTTTTTTCCGTGCCCCTTTGAGGCAGCTTTTTGAAACATCTGCAGTTTGCCTTAATAGGCAAAATGGAAAGAAACTCCACCATGTAGCAAAGAAGGGACAGTTCTGGTCTTCATTGCTGAAATTGTTTCCATGAGACAGATGAATTAGTTACCTGGTGCAGTGACATTGCAGCCTGAGTGCTGCCAACAAATCTTTTGTTAGTATTACAAGCAGAGAGTACAGTACCTTAATAAGGTGTATTTCATTTTATCATCCTTATTTTTATCTACCAGTCTGTTTTGATCCTAGCTTCACGGAGACTTACAAACCTCTTGTGCTAGTTCCACTGTTTTGTAGTCACTATTGGTTTGTAGTCCCAAGGAGTGAGCAACATCTTTTTCTAACCTCTGTTCTGAACGTTTGCACGTGACGCGATTGAATCCCACCGCATTATTCAGATGGAATTTGTTTTGCTTGTGAACTTTTGTACTTTGCTCATTGGTAACAGAATACCCCAAAACAAAACTACAGTGAAGCAAAAAGAAAGCCCCCTAAAATGTTCTGCACTGCTAGCTTCGGTGGGCAGTAGATGTGGAAGAGGCATGTGATGTATGAGGCAGAGTAGCTTCTGGAGAAGAGCACTTCCTTGGCTCTGGAAACCATCTGATCCAACTGTTCGTTGTAGGTTAGAGGAGACGTCTGCTCTCCGTGAACGCATGAAGTGCTGAGGGGTGATACTGTGCCATGGTGTGGCCTGTGGGAGTTGCTGAGACAGTGGCAAATCTCGAAGAAGTCTCCTGCATCCCTGCAGTGAAGTCAGAGCTCCTGCACATTAATGTGCGCTACCTAAAATTTTAACACGGGACTGTTAACAGAAATTACCCAGAACATTTTTTCTAAAGATGGGTAAAAGGAAGGGGCCAGCTACAAAACAGGTTCATTGGAACATTGCTAACCACTCTCAGCAGCTGAAGGTCAGGAAATGTGTGGATTTATTATTATTGGGATTTATCCCTTTCTATGCTGTTTTGCCACAGAAAATCTAGCTAAGAAATCTAAAAGGAGATGCACCTAATGCCTGCTCCAGTCCTTTTAAGCCATGCCGCTGCCCTGCTGGGGAAGACGCAGGAAAGTACAGATTCAGTTCTAGCCACAGGTAGCAAGGGGCTTGTGAATGTCTGTGGACTTGAATCTGTCAATGATCACAGGTGGTGGCTTTGGCACAGTCCAGGGCACATTCTCCTGATCTTTTGGAGAGGACACAGAGATGGAGTGGCAATGTTCCCACCTCTCTGAACACAGAACAAAACCTGGAAGATCAGGGGACAGCATATGTGTGTTGAAACTTCTGAAGCCAGGTGACTGGGCCAGTGAATCAGTAGGACAAAAGAGAAATAGATGCATTTCCCATTACACTAACACACCTGCCTGTCTGGTTCTATTATGACTGGTTTTGATGGATCTATTTCTGTCTTACTGAGCCTCTTGGTGGCAAGTTTTAGTGTTGGTTCCATTAATTACTAATGTGGTTTGATCACAAGTCTCTGTATTACAAGGCAATTTTGACACTTTCTTAAAAGCTTGCAGAACTTGCTTCAGCTTTGGAAATTGAAGTGGGGATTTTTTTCTGTGCCACAGTCCCGTAAGCTTATGTATCTTAATTCCTAATTGCTTTCTCTGCCAACCCAAATGGCAGCATACCTGGGAGTTGAGTTTTTAAACCCTTTTTTGTGTAACTTGTTTTCATAACTAGCCCTGTGTTGTTTCCTTTCTTGGCTGCCAAGTACCTGGAGCTGGGGTATCATTTATTTATTTCCTCCTTTATCCTCTCTCTCAAAGACGACAATGGGCAGGTTCTCAGCCTACCTACATGGTGGACTTTAGGTAACATCTCTGTAACAACCGAGTCTGATCTCTAAATGTGCTTGGCTAAATGTCTGATCTGCAATACTTGTAATAGTTTAAAATTCAATAAATACATTTTTAACAGTTGCTCTGTGAAAGCTGAGTGTTTGCACGAAGTGCTGTTCGGTCTCAGTCTTAGCACAAACCTGCGCCACCCACAACTGTTGAAAACAGTTTTATTTTTATTTTCTCCAAACAATTTGTTTTCTCCCTCCGAAAGGCAATAAATAAAGTTAATTTCTAAAAAAAAAAACACAACCCAAAACAAAAAGGAACAAAACCATACATATGTACATCAGCCACCCAGGCATCTTGTGTGTTGAATGGGACTGGGGGGAAGAAGAGAGGCAGGAGGTGGGAAATAAGGCTCCAGTGGGTTGAAGATGAGGCATTTTCTAGGCTTAGATCAAAATCTCCTGCATTGCCTCCCCAGGTGCTGGCAGGGCTGAGGCTGACTGCAGGCAGCTCTCTGCCACCACTGCTCCTGCCTGCCCCACAGCCCTGCCTGCAGCTCTGCTCATCACCCAGTGGAACTGGCTCAGGTAAGCAGCACCCACCACACGTGCCCATGACAAGCTGTGCCAGGGGAAAGACTGCTGCACAGTAACAAGAGGGTATGCTCCCTTTTCAACCCAGATGAGCTAGGGGCAGAAATACAGGGAGGTGTATCTTTTCAAAAGAAAAAAACCCAGGATGATAAACTAGGGATGGAAAGAGGTGAAGACCAGGCACTTGAGGAAACCCTTTATGGTATTTTTCCCCTCCTCCAAAGAGCCTGGACAAGGTCAGGGTTTGTGGCTTTTATGACTTACGTGCTTTCAAAACATAAACTTACAAAAACCCAAGATGAGGTAAGAAATTTCTCTACGAAAAAGACGTTGAGTCCAGGGTGAATGGCAGTGTCTGGCACTATTGCTTAACTTCATGGGGCTCCACGCCCCCCTGCCCGCTCCACGCCTGGCACTATCTGCCTGGCCAACCTCAGCCTCTGAGCTAACAGCTGGGCGACGTGGTGATGGGGCTGTGCAGGTATGGGAGGCTGCTGGGAGTGGCATGGACACCAACAGAAACTGGGAAGCTGAAGACAAACTGGGAGGTGGGGGTGGAGGTGGCCTTGCCCCTGTCCCGCAGTGTCCCCGAGGGGCTGACAGCTTCCACTGCGCATGAGGTGGCCAACACCTGTGACTCGAACTGCAGCAGCTGCCCCATGAAACTGAAGTTGGGGGAGATGATGCTCCGGCGTTGCTTGACGAACTCAAAGGCCTCCTCCAGCTTGACACGCTTCTTCATCATCAGGTAAGCCAAGCAGATGGTGGCTGAGCGGGAGATTCCAGCCTGGCAGTGGACTAGGACCCGGCCGCAGCACTCCTTCACAGAGTCTGGAGGGCAATGGGATGAGATGTGTGAGACCAACACCCTTCCAACAAAGCCAAACTTCTCACCCAACCTGTAGGTGGTGGCTGACCTCCCTCCCTCCATTGCAACAAAGGGCCTGGACCCCAGCCCCCTTGGAGCCAAAAGCTCCAGATCTTTGAGGCAGGAACCTCCCCCCGCAGTGAAATGTGCAGACACTGCTCCTCTGCATAGGTGCTCACCGATATACTCAATTGCCTCCATGAACCAGGAGCTGATGTCAGCTTTGTGGTTATCCTCCACAGGGATGCACTTGTACTGGTAGTGCCCCTCAAAGTGGTTGGGGCAGTCTGAGGAGACGTTCAGCAGGGCTGTGATGCCCAGTGCATCAAGCATGTCCCGCCGGGCAGCATGGTAGGCACTGCCAAGGTAGAGGAAGGGAAGGATTTCCACAGGGCCACCCTGTAAAAGAGAACAACCGAAATGGGGGTGACCAGAGGTTGACAGTGTGCAGGAGACACATCCAAGTAGCTTGGAGGCCCTGAGAAGTGCAGGGACTTGGCACTTGATCCGGGCCCCTCAAAAGAGGGAGCAGAGGCTGCTTTTTGGAGTTAAAGCCATTTCAGCCTTCCCTTTCTTCATCCTGTTCAGGAATGGGCAGGTGTGGTAGACAAGGTTCAGGCTTGTCTGCTCCCCAGGGAGCGCAGACACCCTGGGCTCAGGAGGACCAACCATCATTCTGTGAGAGGAGAAGGAGCGGGGTTCTGGCTCTGCAGGTGGCTCTGCAGGCCTCAGCTTAGGGAGAGCAGAGAGACTTCAGCAGGACCAGGTTGCAATACTGGAAGAAGCAGTCAGAACAGCCAGTGCTGGACTTCTAGACGTACCTGGTCATGAAGGGGGGTCCCACAGGAACTGCAGCCCAAATCCAGGGGCTCGGCGCTGGTGGGGGGTGACACATTGTTCAGGGACTTGGATTTTGCACAGAATTCAGGATACTCCAAGGAGAAACGCTCATAACCCCCTGCAAGGAGAGAGGCAAAAAGCATTATAGCAGGCTGCCTCCACAGCCCTGCAGAACAGCATAGCTGGAGCTGATACATCTCACCATCCCCTTCACCACTAGATGATGCTACAGTGATGGAGAGTGGTCTCCTGCCCCAGGATGAGCAATCAGGCTCCAGCATCAAGGGAGGAATCCTTGAGGCCCCACCACACCTCTGGAAGCAGAGCTCCAAGAGCTCTGCAATGCTCTTGGCTGCCCAAAGTCTCTGGTCCAGGGTTTAGTCCCCTACATGCTGCCTGCCAAAACCCCAGACCAAGGCCAAGGTTGTTCTTTTCAGATGATGAAGAGAGGATTTGTTCCCAGCATCCTCTGACTGCAGTGGGGAAAAGCTGCTCCCAGGCCAAAGACTGTTCAGTTCCCAGCTTTGCCAGATGTATCACCCTGCCACAAAGCACAGGGAGGTCTCACACTTTCCCAGCCTGACCCTCCAGACCAGAGGTTCCAAAACTGGCCAGGAAAGCCCTGGCACTGGCCAGGTACAGTAAAGCTAACCCCACAGCAAAGCTGCTCTCCAGGAGGAGTGTCCAGCACCTCTCAAGGACATAGGTGTGAGCTGAACACGGAGGTGAGTGCCCTGTGAAGGAGCAGCTTGCTCCTTTGACCTGCTGCCAGGGGGATAAGCAAAGGTGACCCCAGATCTTCCTACCAATAGACAAACCAAGAACAAACCTTACTGACTTCCCAGGACAGGGAAACAGCAGGGTTGCCTGCAGATAAACAATTCTGATGAGATGTTCTTCTCTTACTCAAGTTAAATCAACAACCTTGACATCCTTGTAGAATCTGACGCTGAGCCTTAAAACCAGTGGAAATCAGGTATTTTACCATTGTCACAGGAATCAAGCTAGACCCAGCCCTGACTCCCAGGACAACTCCTGAAGACTCCCCCGAGCTGCAGGACCTTTGCCTGCAGATTGAGGCTTGCCAGAGCACGCACAGCAGGACTTTTTTTTTTTTAATCCGGCCTTTGCACTGAGGCCGCCCTGAACAAGGCTGGATGTTCAGAAAACAAGTGGATGCGAGCATCTCCAGCAAAGCAGCCCAGGAATCCCTAGGCAGCTAGAGACCAATGTTGCCAGCATGTCACTGTCCTTTATGGTCTTCTCCCCCTTCACAAAGAAGGGCTCCAATACCTTAAAGCAGAAACATGCATACGCATCACTGAATTGGCACTGTCCCTCCCATGTGAACAGGTCAGTCTGCGAAGGCTGCGTTTCCAGAGCCTGACATCCCTCTGCAGTCCTGCTGCCCCAAAACAAGTGCCCCGGTAGACATCTTCACGAGGTCTGAACCAAAAATCCCTGGATCTACCACATCCTACTCCGGTGGCCACAGCACCACCCTGAGAGAGAGAAGCTGCCCAGGGTGGATGTGCAGAAATGGGCATCCTCATTGGAACGGCAAAGCGACCCTTTGAAACAGCCAGAGATGCTTCTCTTCAATGTGTCTCATCAGATCAGCCAAGCGCCACTTCCAGAAGCTCCATCCAGTGGCGTGCAGCTCCTGGCTGTGCATGTGGGCCCAGCGCGCTGTGCAGGTGCCCATTGCCAAGCAACACCCAGCTGGGCTGTTTCAAAGGCAGCAGCCTGATGTGCACAAAAGAGATCTGGGTCTTCATCATGACCCGCGCCCAACAAATTTGCATCTTGACACACACAGTCCTGGGTTAGTGCGAGCTCAATCATTTTAGCAGCTCTGTAGTAAGCGAGGAAGAACTTTCTAGTACCAAGACTGAGTCTCTAGGAGCCCATTCCTTAAAAGTAAAGGACTGGAAACCCCAAACAACCTCCCATGAGAACCACAGGGGCTCCAGAAGCCCTCAGCTGACAAAGGCCACCCTTGAAGCACAGCAGCACTTCCTGACACATGTGCGGCTCCCAGCACCATGACAGCTCATGGCAAAGGACCCAAAAGCATGTTCCTGAGCGGGCGCTTGCTGTGTGGCTGCTCCCCCAGCAGCACATCGTATCGCATCTTGGAACAGCTCCTGCTGTTTTTACTGTATCTAGTACAACTGAAACAGCAGCTCCTCCATCTATCAAACCCCTTAATGGATTTGCTACTCTGCATACCCGTTCCCGCCCCTGCTGTAAGTAAACCAAGGAATAAATTAACTCTCAGGCTGTAAACAAAGGAAAAAACCCCACAGAGCTCATCCAGGAACCCCAGCCGAGCACCCTCCCTCTGTAAATCGTCTCACGGCAATTCTCAGGACCGGCAGCTCCAACCGCTCTCAGTATCTTATTTAACAGACGCCGAGAGCAGGGCTGGGGGAAAGCCCCTATGGCAGCTTTAGTGGCGAAAGGCGCACAGAGGCACCCCAGGGGGGTTCTGCTCCGTGCAAAGGGACATCGGCACGACACCAGGTATTCGGTCCCGCAGAAACATCTTCTCCGCACCGTGGGGCTGCGGACGAACTCAAACAAAGAGGGGGGATCCCCCCTCCCCCCCGCTTCCATCTGAAGAGGCTTCTGCCGCTGGGTTTGCATCTCGCCCCCCGGGGTTTGCGAGCCAGCCCAGCCCAGCCCAGCCCGGGGCCGGGTGCCCGGCAGGGGCGGACGCGGGGACAGGGGCAGGAACTGGGGCAGGGGCGGTCCTGCCGCACCGCGCTCCCCTCGGCGCCCCCACGCGTGGGGTCAGCGCCCGCGCCGCCGACTGCGCCGCGACCCCATGCCCAGGGCCACCCCCAGACTCAGCGCCCCCGCTCTAGGGCGGCTCCCAACTTGCGGGAGCGGGGAGAGGCCAGGCCGCGCATCCCAGGCCGCGGGGGCGCGCCGGGGACACACACACAGGCACGCACGGACGGACGGTCAGACACACAGACACAGGGACGGACACAGACACACACACACAGACANTAGTGCGAGCTCAATCATTTTAGCAGCTCTGTAGTAAGCGAGGAAGAACTTTCTAGTACCAAGACTGAGTCTCTAGGAGCCCATTCCTTAAAAGTAAAGGACTGGAAACCCCAAACAACCTCCCATGAGAACCACAGGGGCTCCAGAAGCCCTCAGCTGACAAAGGCCACCCTTGAAGCACAGCAGCACTTCCTGACACATGTGCGGCTCCCAGCACCATGACAGCTCATGGCAAAGGACCCAAAAGCATGTTCCTGAGCGGGCGCTTGCTGTGTGGCTGCTCCCCCAGCAGCACATCGTATCGCATCTTGGAACAGCTCCTGCTGTTTTTACTGTATCTAGTACAACTGAAACAGCAGCTCCTCCATCTATCAAACCCCTTAATGGATTTGCTACTCTGCATACCCGTTCCCGCCCCTGCTGTAAGTAAACCAAGGAATAAATTAACTCTCAGGCTGTAAACAAAGGAAAAAACCCCACAGAGCTCATCCAGGAACCCCAGCCGAGCACCCTCCCTCTGTAAATCGTCTCACGGCAATTCTCAGGACCGGCAGCTCCAACCGCTCTCAGTATCTTATTTAACAGACGCCGAGAGCAGGGCTGGGGGAAAGCCCCTATGGCAGCTTTAGTGGCGAAAGGCGCACAGAGGCACCCCAGGGGGGTTCTGCTCCGTGCAAAGGGACATCGGCACGACACCAGGTATTCGGTCCCGCAGAAACATCTTCTCCGCACCGTGGGGCTGCGGACGAACTCAAACAAAGAGGGGGGATCCCCCCTCCCCCCCGCTTCCATCTGAAGAGGCTTCTGCCGCTGGGTTTGCATCTCGCCCCCCGGGGTTTGCGAGCCAGCCCAGCCCAGCCCAGCCCGGGGCCGGGTGCCCGGCAGGGGCGGACGCGGGGACAGGGGCAGGAACTGGGGCAGGGGCGGTCCTGCCGCCCCGCGCTCCCCTCGGCGCCCCCACGCGTGGGGTCAGCGCCCGCGCCGCCGACTGCGCCGCGACCCCATGCCCAGGGCCACCCCCAGACTCAGCGCCCCCGCTCTAGGGCGGCTCCCAACTTGCGGGAGCGGGGAGAGGCCAGGCCGCGCATCCCAGGCCGCGGGGGCGCGCCGGGGACACACACACAGGCACGCACGGACGGACGGTCAGACACACAGACACAGGGACGGACACAGACACACACACACAGACAGACANGCGGCGGATCCTTTACTACCCGGCGGCGGCCGGAGCGCGCCCCCGCCCCTCGCCCCGCCCCCCCTCCCCATTCATCCCGCGCCGGGGCCGCGTGAATGGGCGGAAGGCGGTGGGCGGGCGCGCGCGGGACGTCACCGCCTCCATTCAGAAAAACAAGAAGGGAATGGGCGCGGGCGCCCCCCCCCGGCCGGGCCCCCTGCGGGCTGCACGCTGCCGCAGAGGCACCAGGCAGGGCGCCCCGCAAGCTCTGCCGGATCCCTCTGACCAAGTGTCTGCCACTTCCACGATGTCCCTCTCAGAAAGTGACGGGGCATAAGCTGAAGAGCCTCGCAATCACCCCAGCGCCCTGCAGCCAAAGGAGCAAGTTCACAACCCCAAGAGGGTCTCCCCATGACCATCACCTAAAGACCAAGCAGTCATTTCAGCCAGAAGTCCCCTTCTGGGCTGCTTTCAAGCTGAAGCGATGCCACAAGCCCCAACACCAGCAACTGTGCCCAGGGTTTTTCCTGCAGACACTGGCCAGTCCCAGCTGACTCTGTCACAGAGACCTGAAGGCACTCAGCTTCCTGAATGTGGAGCTGGATGTGGTGGAAGTAAGGTTAAGGGCCTGATGGTTCTGCAAGCCCATCTGCTGCGGCCACTCCTTTCCACAGGGCAGCATTTGGACAGGCAGCTTGACTTGCCCTTCCCTGCATGCCCAGTAGCTGTTTATTTGGGCAAGGGAGAGTAACATCTTGCTGAGCGTGCCTACCCAAGAAGAATCCAGCCTACTATGCACGTTTGAGGCCTACAACTGATAACACTCGTGCAGCCCACTAGTGCCTCTCCCTTATGCTCTGCTCTCTGAACACTGCCAGATTCTGCCCTCCACCTGTGTCAGCCTGATCTTTGCACCCCTGGCTTTTGTGTGCTGTGCCAATGCTTCACTAGCCAAGCTGAATCAGGTGACTTGTGGGGGAAACAGAGCTGCTGTTTATTTCCCCACTCCATGGATGTATTTGAGCCTGTTGCCCTAATGCCATAGGGCATTCTCCCATTCCAACCTGCATCTGACACAAGGAAAGAAGAAACCTCTTCCTGCTGAAGTAAAGCAGACTCTGGCAGGCCAGTGATGTGCCTGGGACACACTTTCTTCCTTTAGAGAAAAAACCTCCAACCAAGAATCTACTTTCAAACTAATTAAAAATTATGCTCTACTAACAATGTGACTTGAACTCAAGTTGAAACATCAGAAATGTCTTTTCTTTGCTTCACATGGGCAAGTGGTGTTGGTAATTGCCATGTAATAAGCTAGCCTGACGTCTTCCATGGCTTCGGCACTATTCAATCCAGCTTTTGCGCTAAAATTGGATGACCAAGGGCACAGAATATATGTCATAGGAGGCAAGGCTTGACACTAGTTTTTCTATTTCTTGTCCAGAATGTGACTGGGCCAAACTGGTCTGACGTGGGAAAGGAAGGTGACATTGGATGGAGTGCAGGAGGGGGAATTTGGGCTCCTGTCCCTTGGATGTTTGCATGAGCATTGATGGAGGGCATTATTTCAGGATGGAGCATGGATAGATGCATGTATGTGTGCATTTGATGGAGATTTCCAAGTGTTTCCACGTGCCTAAACTCTCCTATGCCCATTGTGCATCCCTTCCTGCTGTCTGTGTGGAGGTGGCAGGTTCTTGGCTCTTTCTTCCTGGAAAATAAACTGCACCCAGTCAGGCTGCTGGAAATGCCATTGTGCACCCACACCAGCTGTGCTCCTGGCTGATCACAGCTGGAGCTGATGCTGTGGTGGGGATGGTGGCTCACAGACAGCTGTCAGCAGAGAAACTTAACCCAAAGATCAGAGAGCCCAAACTGGACCAAGAAAATGCCACGCAGACAGGACCCACCACTGGAGGAAAAGAGGGATCTCCCTCACTGCAGTTAGCTCAAAAGGAAATCTAGTTAACTTTGTCTATGTAGGTGTTACGATGGGACAACCAAGAGCCACCAGAAATGCTCGCAAGGCAAGAGTCTCAAGGCAAAAAAGGCTAAACAATAACCTGCGGTGGAGGGACAGAGGGTGCAGAAAGGACTGGGGAGAGGGGAGGGATGGGGATGGGAGAAGGCCATATGGCTTCACCTCCTGGCTTTGCAAACCTGGAGAAGTGTGAAAGCTAACATTCCTGTCAAACTGCATCCGTATGGTGCAAACTGAAATATATCCCACCGGAAAACAAAAGAAGAGAGAGAGACTGAGCAAAGAGACATTCATTTCCTTTGCAACAGAGTTAAAGAATCATCTTTTATAGGGCCCTGGCCAGAAGAGGCAATTGTTGAAGGAGACTGGAGGGAAATGAATTGTCAAAGGGGGCACATATTTGGATGATTAAATGTCAGTGTGTACCTTGAATTAAGGAAAAGGAATTTACACCTCATCTCGCTGTGGCAGTGAAAACTAAATAAGAGCCAGGCTGTAAATTTGCCAGCCCACAGATACCAATTTGTTTGGCTATCTAAAGGCTTTTCCTGCTCAGTGAAATGCTGAAGCATGAGTCCCCCTGGGTAGATAATGGCTTCTGTGGGCAGCTAGTAAGCTACTGAATTCAGCTAGCCCTCTGGGCTCCTTCCAGGCTTTCCTGGCTCTGCTCCGCTCCCACCAGCTCCTAGCTCCAGCACGCACCCGTGGGGTCCTGGTTTGCCGTGTCACGCTGCAGGTCTCACAGATCCACCTCTGTGCCACCTGGGCTGGGATACAGGCCAAGATTTTGTTTTCCTGAAGTTTTCCCAAGAGCTTGACTCCCTCCATCCTCCTGGTCAGGTGGTCAGCCAGCTGTGGATGGACAAAGCACAGAGCTGTATCCCCGCTCGTCTCGGCACATGGCAGAGGTTGCAGCGTAAGAATGCTGCCATCTTCCTCCAGCAACTGCCAGCGGTTCCTGGCATGCACAGGAAGCGTTTGGCAGAAACGAAAGCCAGAATCAAGTTCTTAACAACTCGCAAGTCTGCGCTTACCTGCAAAACCTGGACTTCTCTGAGTGCCTCAGGATCATTGCTCCCTTCTGTCCTCATGCAGCACCTCATGGTTCTCCTTTCGTGGCAGCTCTCTCACAGCCTCCGAGGCTGAGGAAAGCATCCCCCTGTCTGCAAAGGGCAGTGCAGCAGTGAAAGAGTTGACAGATTCATGTTAATAAATTCAAGCTCCCTTTTCCTCTAGGGCATATTTGCATATTAATGGAGGGGAATTGTAACGAACCTGTCTAGGGAGGCTAAAGGGAAAATTATTCTGAGAAGGTGGAGGAGGGGAAAATGCTCATTTCCAGCGCTTTCTAACTTCTCAGCGGCAAAAGCCTGTGAGCAACCTGAGCTCCAGGGCAGCGCCTTGCCTGAACGTGGGGCACCCTGGGAGTGAAGGGAGCACCTGAGTGCAGGTAGCTATTCACACCCACCTGCATCCCTCCTGTGCTGACTCAAGGCTAAGCTTCACACTGCCCCAGACATTATTTTAAACCCAGGGCCGCAGCAGCAGATTTCAACAAACGTGTCCCAAATTGTTACCCTGCCCTCCAAGGCATCCGGATATAGCACAGCACTTGGTGGGCTGTCTGCAGAGCAGCTCATCTGTGACTTGTTTTCAGCAGAGGACCTTGCAGGACTTTTCAGCAGCTCTGTGCTTGGTGCAGGGGGTGACAGAGTCAGGGAAGAGGATTTGATCCCAGCTGAGCTGAAGCACCTCCCTTTCCCATCCCTGCTCCCTCTCACAAGGCTGCAAGTAGTTTCAGCACGTGTTTGAACCCTGTTACTATCTTTGTTGCCTCAAACCCCAAAGCCCCATATGCCAGCCCAAAAGCCTCTCACAGCACATGAGAAGTGCTAGGAGCTTTGCTAGGTCTGCCTTCTCCACTCTCTGCTGAGGCCTCAGTGAACTGCCCTACAGATTTTATCTCAAGAAGGAGAAAAAAAGTCTATTGCTTTTGCTCTGCAAGCAGACAGAATGAGGTTTTATAGTCACGGGGAAATCAGCTATAAATCACTAGACAGGAGACTAATTACTGGTCCCCTGATCTAATCTAGATTAGGAGGTGGGAAAAGCAGCCGTTATTCCTGAAAGCAAAGCAGCGCTTCTTCAAAACAGCAATGGGGGATGCTCGATTTACCTCAATAGTTGCAGCTGGTTTGCACTCATGCAAATGTGATTAGGACAGGACCCACTCAAATTAGCAGGATGCAAAGTGGCCCAAGCCACCTTCTGCTGCAGGTCTGGTGTCCCCCCTCTCTCTCACCCTCCTGCCTTTTGCCACTGCCTCATCTCTACCTGTAAAAGGCAGTGTGGCTTCAACTATGCTGTGTGAGAAATGTGAGGTCTGATCCAGGACAGTCAGTAAACGGGAACAGGATTTTAAGAAGATACATGGCTTCTGCTAGATGGTTAGTTCAGGTGGCTAATTAGTGTTAATTGGTGTCATGGGGAGGGGTGTTCTGCAACAGGCCTAAATGCCACCTGTGGAAACAGGGAGGCTCCCTCCTCAAAATCCCCATGCCGTTCTTTTTGACCTGGCTGGTTTTGGGGGGGAAGTGTGAGGGGATACAAACTGCAGGGTTTGAAGGTTAGCTGCTGGTGGTATTCTTGAGGACTGGATGATGGGCAAGGGTTCACGGATCTGATGCATTGCTCCATCTCTGAAGGACTGAGGTCCCCTAGGTGTGGCAGACTTACCCCTCAATATCAGCAGGACTCAGAGCCCAGCCCTGATACGGGGCCCAGTAGGTGCAGAGCCAGTCTGGTTGTTCCATGGGCGGAACATCTTCCAGTACGTGGTTCAATCTGAGTGGTGGCCCGTGGGATACAGGGTCATTGCTAAACGTTTTGACAGCCTTGGCGGACAAGGGCAAGCCATACTGGTAAGCTGCTTCCTGACATAAGAGTCTGCATGAGCTGTCCTTGACATTTCATCATTTTTGATACAACTATGGTGCTGTGCCAACTGTCAGACCCCATCAGTACCCTGTGCCCTTCCCCTTCGGTCTCCTGCCTTCTCCAAAAACCCTGAAGCTTTCCCCATTCCAGGTGTCAGGACACACATGGTCTGTGGTCATGGTAATACAACCATGGATTATAAAACAGATGTTTAAGTGAGGTGGATGAAACAAACACATGGGTCCCTTAATCCCAAAATTTCAAGTGCCATGGGGATTAGACTAATATCTTTTACTGCAGGATTTGGAGATGCAGCAGAACCAGAGAAGTAAATCTGTGGAAGCAAGTTGATCCTCGCCTCTCAATTTGTTGTGAGACAGACTCGGTGTAAAGGATCTGCTTTTGAAACTAGTTTGAAACCAGGAAGGGATGCAGCATTTCAACCTTTAATATGACCTGTGACATTTTGACTTTAAGACACATTCGGTCCCACATGGCTGTGAAGCCAGAGACGCCTCCCGAAAGCTCTCTAGCCCCAGTGCAGTATTTAATCGCAGGCATGCAGATCCTAGCAGCTGCCTTCTTTGGGGACATGGCTGTTTTCAAGTTGAAAGAGAAATGCCTCACTTGAATTTTCCAGTGTTTGGTTAAGCATCCGGCCTTGGTGATAGGATTGAAGCTGAGCTTTGAATGACGTTTTTTGCTAAGAAGAAAGGGCTGGGGAAGAGACATTTCTCCCTTGGGCTTAAGATCATAAATAAGGCAATGTTATGTAAGTGTGACTATAACCTATATAACGTAGTGTCAGACTCATATAATCAGACAGACTATGAATGACAAATCTCCCACTAATTCCTATGAATATAACAGTGGTACCTACTTGAGTTTTGAAACAGCAGTGGAAATGCTTGTTGTTCTATGTCAGCAGTAACTGGGACTCCCCTCCAGACAGTGTCAACAGAGGGGTGACTTGTGTCTGGCACTTCTTCTTCTACATGCACGGCAGGTGCTGTTGGCTTCAGACATCTCTCTTGTACCCATTCCTAATCCCAACTGGCAGCCACCAGGGGAATGGAAACCTACTGCCTTTACTGGGGTAAACCTGAGCTCTTCTCCCTCACGCGGAGGGCCAGGTGGGAGCTGCGCTTCTTGGAGGATCTTTCAACAGGACTGTGCTCTATTATGAGGCATGTTATGAGGCATGAATGTTCACCCAGGTTTCAGGGCACAGGAACTGAAAGTGTCAGCTAGCAAGGTCAAACTGACATAAGAAGCACCATCTCACACACAATGTTAACCAGGGGAACCCCTTGCTGCAGGACTGTGTCTGTGCTCAGAGTTTACAGGGTTTCAAAACCAAAAAGATAAATTCCTGGAAGCAAAGCTCATCAAGGGTTACTAAGCACAGGGAGATAGCTGAGCCACAAATGTTCAGAGGCCAGAAGAGAAGCTGGAGTCCTTATGACGTCCCTAATATTGGTGCTGCTTGGTGTGAAGTTGCTAAGCAGAGTAGTCTGAACCAAAATAGCCACACTTAGGCTAATGCAGCCTTAGCTGTGTGGGTTTAACTTGGTTGGCACTGATGTCTGCCTAAGATCAAGATATAAATAATAAAAAGAAGATACAAACCCAGAGATGACTCCTGAGGTGCAGAGAAGCAGTCATCATAACTGTGACGAGACAAAACCCTAAATCAGGTTCAAGTTTAAAGCCAGGCTTTTTACTTCTCCATCACCTTCCCATCTGGGCTCTGCCTTGAGTACTGTCTCATGACAAACAATTGCACATCACTGCTTTTCCCAGGGTCCCTGTCCTGGCTTCTGTGCCAGCAGCCATGGACCCCGGAGACCTGAGCATCACAGTCATCCATGGGAGGCTGTGGCAAGAGGAGAACGTCTGAAATCTCTGTGAGGCTCCTCTGTGCCTCCAGTTAATCCTCCTTCCCGTCTTCACAGATGATCCAATCTCCTGCTGTGGCTTGATCACACAAATCTGGTGGGGACGCATGGCCCGTGGCTTGTCATGCCCTGCGGTCCCTCTCTGGAGATGAAGCAGCCATCGGGTCAAATGTGGATGGCCCAGGGGGTCAGAAGCAACTACAGCTGTCATGATGTTTTCCTGGACACCCCCAGCAGAGCCCTGTGACTGATTCACCTCCTGTGTTGGTGCATCAGGCATTGACTCACACCCAAAATGCGTCAGATGGCTGCATTCGTGAAAGGCTTCGTGGACTTTGCCCCAAGTGTCCCCAATGAACTTGGAAGCTGGGCTTTCTTTCGGAGGTGGAAGTAGACAGGAGACCTTTTCTGGTGCTGGTCCGGGCCTCTACAGGAACATGAAACCAGGCTGGACAACTCTTCCAGCCTCCTGCAATTTGCTTCTCTCTGATTTCCTGTGCCAGGGTGAGATGTCTCACAAAAAAGACCTGATCTGAGAAGAGTTTGGTCCCTTTCAGTCATAACAAAGCCTTTAGTAGCTCCAGCAGGGACAGAGGGAAGCAGCAGACACCTCAGGCTTTCAGACTGCTGCCAAACAGATGATGTCATGGGTGAAATCAACTTTGTGGCAGTTGGCATGCAGGCAGAAAGGCACATGCTACAGCCTGGCTCACAAGAGTTTATGCCCTTGAAAATCTCTCCCAGGAGCTCCCTCTTTCTGCACTCTGCTTTGCCCAATGAGTTCATTAAACCTATTAAACCCCTATCAGAATAGGTGACACTCTGACAGACTCCTGGATGTCCAGGCCAGCCAGACCCCATCACTGACCTGGTGACTCTCTGAGCAGCTACCCCAAAACCTGAGGGCTTAACCCAAGGAGTAGTATTGTAAGTTAGTAAAACTAATTAGATGTGCTAATTAGATACATTTAGTAGATGTCCCAGACAGTCCAACAACACTGCGAGCACTGGAAGGATGTTTGTACTCCAGCCATAACAGAGATTTAAAAAGTCCAGCTGGATCAATGGCCTGGCTACCATTGCAGCTGACCTGCTTCAAGCGCCTTGGAAACAGCATGAAGCCAGGTGAGCGAGCCAGCACTTCCTGGGCGACTCTCCCCGTCTTGCGCAATGTGCCTGGGGTACTTTCTGAGCCAGCGCTGGGATCTGTGCCCCTAATAACCCCTGATAGATTTTTCCTCCGCGAATAGGCCTGGGTGTTTTTTGAAGTCATGCAAATGTTAATCATCCACAGCATCCTGCAGAGGAGTTCCATGGCTTCATTATGGGAGAACCACTTCCTTGGGCTTGCTTTGAGCCTGCTACCTCCTTATTTCACCGTTCCTCTCCATTCCTGTCCTGGAAGAGACTATCGTTTCAAACCCATTTCCCTCTAACTAAGGGAGCAGAAGAAATGGCATCTTGCTTGCTGCTTTAGTTGGGGACCTAACAGTGCTGCCCTGGATTAAGTAATAAGGGGGAAAAGGTAATTCTGCCCAACTAATTCAGGAAAATATTGTCCTTTTTCCAGCTCATTTGCTTTGTCACACCAAGGATGCATAGACAAATTTCTACTCAGCACTTGTAGATTGCTTTTTACCATCAAATAATTTTATCAAGACATCTTCTGAGAATGATATTGTGCTCTTCTCAAGAGATGGAACTCATTTATTAAAGTCCTTCTGTGAGGCAAGGGCTCTCCAGGTTGCTGGTCATTCAAGCCCTGTCATTCTGGGCTCTGAGCTCCAGCTCAGTGAGCTCGTGGGGTGTAACATGATTAGCAAAGAGGAAGTTGTGTTTTTGCGATTTGGCGTGACATGGGAGCCTGTGCACATTTGGGCTGGTCTGTGTGGCCAGTACACACTCACCAGTAGCTGGTAATAAAGGGAGAAGTGGTCAAACAATCACCTCTGAAGGCAAAGAGGAATGAACAGGTAGTCTCTAGCAAGCTTTGCAAAGGAGGCAAAATTAACAGGTGGGACAAGTCACGTATGTACACAAATAAGTATGTTGGATCTGGGGGTTTTTCTCACCTGTTTTCAACATCACTGCCACAAGTCCTCAGTGCACAGCTCCAGTGACAAGGCCATCTGTTTTGCCATGACAGCTGGCAGCTAGCAGCCGCCAGCATGAATATTCTGCCTCCTCTGGAGCCACTGTACCGCCAAACTTGCTAAGAAAAGCAATTTCAGCCATGCGAGGTGAAAGGTACCTGCTGCCCAGGTCGGAGGCATGGCATGTGTGGGCACCATGGTACCAGGCTCTCCCAGCCTCACACCAGATCCTTCTTGTGCTGCAAGGCAGCAAGGCTCCAGGGCAGGGTAGGTTCCCAGTGACAACTCTTTTCACGCCTGAATTGTAGCAGAGAGAAGCTATGGTAGCACTGTTCTTCTGGGTGGACTTTCCCTGCTGTTTGTTTGTTGTTGTTTTTTCCCTTTATGGCGGTCCTGCCGCACCGCGCTCCCCTCGGCGCCCCCACGCGTGGGGTCAGCGCCCGCGCCGCCGACTGCGCCGCGACCCCATGCCCAGGGCCACCCCCAGACTCAGCGCCCCCGCTCTAGGGCGGCTCCCAACTTGCGGGAGCGGGGAGAGGCCAGGCCGCGCATCCCAGGCCGCGGGGGCGCGCCGGGGACACACACACAGGCACGCACGGACGGACGGTCAGACACACAGACACAGGGACGGACAGAGACACACACACACAGACAGACAC
>WEIS01054320.1:19989-37782 GCA_013389965.1 Todus mexicanus
GACCCGGCCACGCTGCCCCCCCCGCCCCCAGTACCTGCCAGGAGCCGTATGTCGGCGCGCGCCGTGTCGCGGCGGAGCGCGCGCACCACCAGCGCCACGGTGCTGTCCTCGCGCAGGGCCTCCGCGCGCGGGCTGCGCTCGTCGTACACCACGACGGCGGCGTAGAGCCCCGCGCGGAGCCGCGCGCGCANTTATTTTTCCTTTGAAAAATGAAGGATTTTCTCTTTCAGAATCTTTGGTGTGACCATTACTCAGTGGCTGAGGAAGAGCATGGTAACAATGAATTGGAAAATGCAGTGAGGAGGAGGAAGGGGTGGCCCCACAGGCTTTCCAAAGGGTAGAACAGTGCTAACAAAGTGCACAAAAGAGGAAGCAAAGGAAAAAAAAAGGGGAACTACCATCCCTCTGCTGGGCATCCCCTGAGGAAGGTGTGCAAGACCATGTACCCCAGTCAATGTTATCCAGCAATGTGTGGCCAGCTGGTGACTGGGGGCCTCACAGCAGGGCCTGCTACAGCCCTTCTGTGCCACCTCTGGGAGCCTTTTTGGGAGGCATTGCCCTTGCTAGTACTATAAACCTGAACCCCATCTACCTGATGCTGATCCCACACACCTTGCAAGGGGAGAAGGGTTGTCTGTAATCACAGAGGTCCCCTGGGGATGGCCAACTCCTTTCCAATATTTGCTAGGCTCCCTCATACAGAGAAGGGACATAGAACCGCTTCTGGGAAAGCCAACTCCGGCCACTGCCTTTGGAGCAACCTATAACTTCTCAGCATTCTTGGGGCTCTCCTGAATAGAGGAATGTGCAGCTGGTGGACCTGACCCAAGTCTGAATGCACCTCTCAGGGAAGTTAATCTGAACTATAATTTCAAATGTTGCCTTAAAAAAGATGGCCAGACACTTTTAAAGAGAAGTAGCCTTGAGACTATCCCAATAGAAATAGGTTCTCACAGGAATTTTTGAGGAGGAGGGATGGGCCCATCTGGCCGCTTCAGCGATGCCATCAGAAGGCTTTGTTTGAAGAAGGAAAACTGAGCCAATTTACCCAGAAGTGAGGACCTCAGCTGGATTACCACCACATTAAGAGAACCTTGTTAATCAGTATTAGCGCCTGGGATCTCCTGCTGAGGTCAAAGCCAGACATGCAGTTGCAACCCATGGCAGCCCCTGCACTCCCCTGAACCATGCGCTGGTTTCAGTTCCAGCCAAAACTTCTCCTGGGTTTAAGTGTGTGGTCTAAGACACTTGAAAGGAAAATTTCCAACAGAGGGTTTTTCAGAGTTGTTCACTGTGTTTGTTTGGCCTTGTAAAAGCTCACTTCATCTGCAAGGAAAATGTCTGTAAATGTGGCCACACAACTGCTTTGCAGAAAAATTTTGAGGGCCACAATATCTCTCCTGCACACCTCCTGGGCCAAAGGAAAACCTGCCTGACTTTTCTTCCTTGTATTTGGAGAGCAAACTGGCAGGGTTGTGGTTTTGCTTCCATACATGAGGGCTGGCCTCTTTCTTTCTGTGTGCTTGAGCAAAACTGCAAAGGTCTCAGGACAAAGCTGAGCTTTCTAATTCTTACCAGATCTGCTGTGAACATATTCACCCATCCTTCCCTGTGTTACACATGTCCTGTCATCTTTGCTACTGAACAGCTGAGGAAACCCACTCTACATCACAGAGATGTCCCTTCTCATCTTACCCAATCCTGTTCATCATGAAAGGGTTATGAGGCAAGAGTCCATTTCTTATATCACACTTTATTTTTTTCTGAACTTCCTTGATTGAACCTGCCGGGAAAAAAAATAGCTATACCAAAGTGCTAAGGACTGTAAAGAGGCTGGAAACAACCAATACCGTGAAGAGCATCTTTCCTCCACAGGAAAGTGCAGCCGGGACATGGAGCAAGCACTGATATGCATGTGCCCGTTGCGTCTGGGTTTCATGGGGAAAGGAACTGGGATGAATGAGTGGTTTTAATTGTACACATGAGATGTCACAGTCTTACCAATTCAATGGTGAGCATTTTGGGGCACACACATGCCTAAGCCTTGCCAGTGGCTGTTGTATGGGGAGCAAAGGCACACTTTGGCAGCATGGATTGGTCTTGTGTTAGCCCATTTCCTTTTCCCTGACACAGGAGAAATTTGTCTTGCATTAGTGTTGTTTCCTACCCACTTGGAAAGGAAGAAGTGGGTGGTGGCCACATCCCCTTCTCTGAAGGCTGTCCCCAGTGAAGGGGGCCCCAGGGCTGGAGGGGAAGGAACAGAAGGGACCCATTTCATCATGGTACCCACTTGAAGCATGTCAGACTCATCTTTTAATCTGCCATCATACAGCCAAGGGTCAGCCCTGTCTGCAACACTCTCTTCATCCTCATCTAACCATCACAGAAGCACAGACAGCTCCTTGCTGCCCAGCAATGCTGGCTGCATACCTGCTTTCCCACAGCACCCCTTCCTTAGTTTGAAATCCCTGGCAGGCAAAATATCCTCTTTGTCCCTTTTTTCCCCCAGAAGCTGTGCCATCCTGCATTGTCCGTCACTCAGCAGTAAGTTTTCTGTCATGACCACAGGTGCCATCTGGGAGGTTGGGTAGCTGCTGTGGCCACTGGCTGTGAGACACAAAGCCCCAGCAGGGAAGGCTGGCCAGGCTCATGAATGATCGCTGCTTGCTCAATGTAATGAGCAAATATTGTTAACAAGCAGCTGTAATCCTCTGGCTTTGTGCCCTCCCCCTTTCCATGCACAGAAGCAATGTCAGCATGTAAGAGCAGACATGTCTCTGCTCAACACCCTGTGTGCTTGCAACCCGGGACCACAGAGATGCACCAGCCAGTGTGGCCCCTTTCCTCCTTCCCTTGAAGGAGGGAAAGCTGCTCTAGTCCTGAAATCTCCGAGCTAGAGCAGCTATTACACCTACTGCATGGCCTCTCAAATCCCTCCAGCATGCGACGGCATAGGGATGAATGTGCTTAAGCCCAGACACCCACCCACTCAGACCAATTTAATGCTCATCTCACTGAAGTGTGGGGCAGGGGCGGTCTAGACCCTTCAACTCAAACAGATATTCAGCCTTGTTGTCATATTTGGGCCTTTAAAAGCTCTCTCTGAGGGCCAGTGCTCTTTGGCATTGAGGGCTGACCCTCTAGCACTATCATTTTGCTGGTGGAAGAGATGTTGGGATTAGGGGCAGAGGAAAGAAAGGGTTGGAAATGTGCTCCATTTCCTAGAGGCGGCCGCTTTTTCCTCCTCACGAATTGCCCAGTCAACCATAAGATGAGTCACCGGTCTCCCGCATTTCCACCTGACCCACTTTTGGCTTGTCTGGGCTGACTGCAGAGCTTTTGTTTCTAGGATGCACATATGCACAGCCGTGGAGCTGCAACACTTTGGGCTTCTCCTGTGTGAAATACCTGGAAGCAGGGAAACTTTTCATCCATGGGCTTCCCTTGAAGGCACAAAATGATGACTGTCCCAGGCCACCATCATCCAAGCTCCAGTGGGAAGGTTCTGGGGGCCTTGCCTGAGCCCCGTGCAGTTGTACAGGGAGGTTTGACCCCTGGCAGTTCCAAGCTGAGCCTGGGGGTCCAGGGCTGCGAAGCCGTTATCCAATGGTTAAGTTTCCCCCTGGGGAAGCTGAAAGGAATAAACAGCAGATGGGACAGCTCATTCTACTCGCCTGCTAATGGGTTTCAGCAGGCTGCTCCTAATTTGCATTGCTCCTGTCTATGGAAAGGTACTGTCATGAGTCAGGACACTCTCACAGCCCAATGGAAAACAATCATTCAGAGGTACTCAGATGACTGTGTCCACCAGGTACCTGTTTGCCTCCTCAGTGCTATGTCCAGTGTGGACCTCTCCTTTTCCAAAACCAGGAGCACTACTGTTTTGAACCACAGTTGAAACAGTTGGCTGAGAATCACAGATTAGTAGCAGAAAGCAGAAATGGCATCCCAGGCACAGGAACAGCCCTGGGCAGCAGTATAAATAGACATGTGCTTGCTCTGCTTTATGCATGGTGCTGTTATGATGGTTTTTTTTCCCACTGCCTGAGGGAAATTCCTGGGGCAGAATGTCCATCCCAATCATATTTTCCACGTCCAACACATTGTACTTCCTATTTTCTCAGCCATCACATCTTGGAGGATGTTGCAAGGGACTTGCCTTGCAACCAGATCATGCCTGGATTTCACCGTCCTTTGCTGGCCAGTAAGGTGGGGTTTGTCCCTCTGTCCCAGCTATAACTGCATGCCTGTCTCTCTCACTGGCTCGTGGTGCAGTATGTCCATGGCTGCCTGAAAGACCCCTACCTGGCTCCTGTCACCTGTAGCCAGACCCTGGCTTCTTTGCCTCTCACCATGCTTAGTTGCAGTCTCTCACTTAGGATCCCAAATTCAGATGAGTATCTCAATGCCTCAAGCCAATGACTGTGGCCCTTATGACTCGGATTCAGGGCAGCAAAAAAGCCCATGCCTACTCATAGGGCATGGCAGGACTCTCAGGAGAAACTCACTGAAGAAGGACTGCAAAGGGGAAGGTTGCACTTTTTTGGCTGCTAAAGGACTATTTAGGGCTGTGAAAGCTCACTTTAGCTCAGTACCTGTCCTACACAGGGCAACATACAGGTTATCCCAGACTCAACTCCAGCTCCACTCATGCTGAATGGAAGACACTTAGTGTTAGCCTTAAAAATCTCCCCTAGCCATCTGCGGACAGCTGCACAAGGTCCATGTCCATGCAATACCTGTTGTGTACTCCAAAGATGCTCACAGCCCCCTACAGCAGGGCAGCCATAAAGTGGTAGCTCCTTTCAGCTCTCCGCATTGCCTGGCAAACTCTGTGAGCAATTGAGCCAGCAAATACATAATGCGATTCCTGTCCACAGGCCATCAAACATGGAAGAAGGAGGCCTCGCATCTCTGCGAGTGGCTTCCTGGGCATCTGACCACAGCAAGGGCAGGGGGCCAGGTGCTGATGAAACGGGCTGTTTATGTTTTCAGTGCACATGGCCCTAATTACTGGTGTCCATGCACTAATCCATGCTCTGCGGGCAAGCTAGGAGGTGAGGTTGGGCACACCTTGCCCAGCGTGTGGGACTCAGCCTGGAGCACTGGCAGGGTTTATCAGGATGGTGAGGTGCCTGTGCCCCACACGTGTGAGACACCCAGCCTCTGACCCACCGCTCCATGCACCAGGCCCATGCTGCCCATCAGGAACCTGCCCAAAGACAATCTGATGGCCATGCTTGGCCCCATCTCCCAGATTTTGGGCAGGTTTGGGATGCAAGGGGTTTGCCTGGGCTGTAAATGTGCTGATCAAGGCAGGGCTGTGGCTAAGCCCTCCCAGCCACAGCCATGCCAGAGCTGGCCACACCCTGGCTCCCATCTGAAGAGGGAGCTCCCTTGACCAAGGTGCACTCCTCCACAAATGCTTACAATATTTGGCACTGGCTAAGTCCCTGACTCTCTACACCAAGATTTTGGGTGGTGTGGCAGTTATTTGTTACACCCTGGAAAAGTGGGGAGACTGCATTTGTTTGGAAATCGGGGGTTGTTTATTTGATTCTTCCCATGATCTACTCTGACAAATGAGAAGCTGTTTAATGAGGGGTTTTTCCCTTTTTAATGGGAACTATAACTTGTGATGTTACTTTTTTTCATATGAGCCCATAACAGTAGTACCTACAAAGAACTGCAGCTACTTGTAACCTCATAAAACGAAATGTGTCAGGTCCTTTTCATGCCCTTTCCTCTGCCCCTGAGAGCAGCCTGTGGCAGAGTCTGGTCACATTCATCCTATGAAGCTCCTTTTCACTCCAGAACAGGGCACCCCAACCACGGACAGGGTTTCTGTTCCAGGCACAGCCTAACACTGTGTCCCACTGCTGAGGTCCACAACTGGGAAACTCCTTCCCAGGCAACCTGCAAGGATAAAACCCACTCTTCATTGCAGACCCTGAACGTAAATAGCAAAGTATTTTCAGGAGGCTACAAACGTGCCTAGTCAAGTCACTAACATACAAGTCACTGCCGTCAGCGAAGTCTGAGGGCATTAATGAAGCTGGCCTGGATTTACACCAGCACAACAGGACACAATTCAGGCTTCGATTAAAAAAGAAAGAAGTCAGGGAAATCCCATGTAAATGTAATAGGTGTCAAAGGAAGATGATGTTTTGTCACTGGTGAGGAATAAACATTTGTACTGAAAGTCAATTAAGTGAGCAAGTAGTATGCTTTTCCCCAGTCTTCAATTTGGGAATGATACCAATTCCCCAAATCTCCCTTTAGAGATGACTTTTAGCTCCACAGTTAAATATCACTGCTGGAATTGCAATGAGAGGAAATCACTGGTATTTGCTGACATATGGACCTGCCAAGAGAGAATTGGGTTCGTCTGAAAATGTGGTCATAATTCTTTCCTTTGCATTATTTCCCCACTTCCTGCACTTGTCTGCCTCTCCCTTTGTACATTAATAGTCCAGGCTGAAACCCTCAGCTCAGCGTGTCCTCAATTGCAGCACGAGCAAGGTGCCAGTAAGGAAGACAAGCCAAAGGGACACTCAGGAGGGATTGAACAACATTTCTGCTGAAGTCACCATCTCCCAAGGCTGTCCTCAGGTTGCAGGGCATAGCTGTTAAATACCCATCACTTCCTTGGTGCAGCCTCCAGCCCCCAGCCTCTGGAGCCCACCCTGCCTGCCAGTGTCTCTGCTCACTTCCCTCATCCATCCTTAGGACAATGCCCACAACACCCAGCCATTACTCATTTTTGGCAAATGATTTAGCAGCCCCGAGTTGCTCATAGTGCAGTGAACATCCTGTGTGCACCAGAGGCGAGGGGGGACCACAGGATGCGAAGTGCAAAGCTTGTCAGAAATGCCCCCACAGGAAACACAGTGATGAATATAGAAACCTGATCAAACCGCAGCCGGAAACAGGCTGCTGAAGGCTCTGAGAGATGCTGGGCTCTCTTGTGACCTGCCAAATTGTTATCTGCTTCCTTCCAGCAAAATTAAAAGAGGGGTAATGTTATCTGAGGAGGAAAGTTGAATGCACATGGGGAGAAGGTGTCCAGCCCAGCAGAGGCACGTGCATACCTGCTATTGCAGGAGCCTGCCAAATGTCAGCCCTCTCTCACACACACTCCAACTCCAGCCTCCACTTCTTCATTAGGTGCTGGGTCATGTCCCCAAAGTGGGAGGCTGTTCAGCACCATCCAGCACCTCCACAGCTGGCCCCAGCCCCATGGTGCTGCACCCCATTCCCAGCCATCACCCACAGCCCATACAGCTGTCTGGGCTCCTCCACGTGCCCAGGACACGACCTGCTCACATTTGGCAGGGATGCTTCAGAGCCAGTTCTGCCCCAGTGGGTGTCAGCTGGTAATGTCGGGAGACCTGCTGAGGCCACCGCCTCGACAGACTCCTACAGGTGCATTGCTTAAGGGTGAAGCGCAGAGAGAGAGTGGGACTGCCTGCAGAAATAAAGCCTCACAAGAAAGCACCCAGCTCACAGGCCAGATGGTCCCTCTGCCATGCCTGTGCTCACCGAGTCTCTACCTGACTCCCCAGGTGGACTTTCCATCACAGCACCTTCAGATACAGAGGTGGCCACTGAACGAACCCATCTCATTTGCCCTGGGAGCCCAGGACTAGAAAGCAAAAGGGGAAGAGACATCCTGGCAGTTTAGGCTCACAGGCAGCCATAATATGTCGTTTTAAATGTTCCCCCTCCCTGGGGGTAGTCTATTGGTGTTGAAATTCATTTGCATTAGCTATTTTAAGTGCTTGCCTCTTTCTCCAAAAAGCCCTGGAGCACGAAAGCTTATTGGGTTACTTCATCCACTGCTCCTTTCTGGCTCATGCCAGTTCCTAATACTTTCTGCCTCTCCAGTAAAACAAACAGGTTTTGCCTGCAGATCCCAACTTATCCATTGCATGCCGCAACCAGGTTGGCATTTGTCTTCAACACAGTATTGTCTCTGCTTCAGCAATGAAGAACCATGTAGCAAGCTCCCACACTTATTTGCTCAGGCCTAGTAATTAATCAACCAGCAAGGGCAATGGTTAAATGGCACTCGGTACCATACACAGGCACCTAATGGCACAATTAAATCTCCTGAATAGATGTCAAATGACTTCCTTAAGGTATCTGCTAAGCTCAAACAGTTCAGAGTTTTTAATACCAGATGCTTATGGGCAATGCTCAAATGTAAGCCTGGGTTAATTAAATCATGTCTCATCAATCAAGTATGAGCACAGTCTAGCTGGCATTTCCAGTTTATCGTTAATATGCGACCCCCACTAAGTCCACAATTAGTCAGTACAACCAATTATTCTGCCCGTACCTGTAACACTGATGGTCTCAGGGCTACCTCATGGTGGGGCACAGACCTTAACACAGGCTGCTTGGCCAGTGGGTGCTGCTTTTCTGCCTAAGAAAAGCAGATGGTATATGAGTGACTACAACATCCTCCCCACCCACACCCCCCTCCTCTACTCCCCACAAGGAACACCCTTAGCTCAGCCAGGGCTGTGTAAGAAGGACCTTGAATACTCTCTGGAGGCAGGCATTTCTGTAGTGAGGAGGTGCTGGAGTAAGCCCATCTCACCTAGAGGAGCAACAAAGGAGGAGGACAACCCAGGGTACACAGCAAAGATGGATGAACTGTGTGTTCGTCCAGAGGCTTTGAAGCCACGTGTCAGCAGGCCTTTCTACACGTTTCTTTCCCCATCCATAATAAAATAAGTAAAATAGCACTTAGTTGCCTCATAGGGTGTGTGAGCTGTACTTAATTAATATGTGCAACCAATTTAAAGGTTCTGGGAAGAGAGGAGAATTGAGAGGAGCTAAATGGCACTCATGCTCCTCCTGCACGATGCTATGTCCTTGTGTACTGCACCCTTCAAAGAATGAAGTGTCCCATGTTACCACTTTGGTTTAACAGTAAACCCCATTTTGAAGTCAGACAGAGACATTCTGTCCTGTCTTGTCTTGTCACACAAGATGTCTTTGTAACCTTGATACCTTGACTATCAACATACAAGGGTCTGTTCTGACCCAAAAAGACAGATGTGCATTTCGCATGGAGAAAAACACCATGAGTTAAATCGTCCTTCAAAACAATCCACTAAAAGTAGAGAGATGGAGGTGAATCAAGAGAACCTGGGTTTACAGAGTGCTGCAGCGCTCTGCTCTGCACTACTGTCATGAGGTAGTACAAACATATCGCCAGCCATCAGGTGTGGCTTCTAGTTTTCTTTTTACTGATGTAGATGGTAGTTTTACTCAAGAGTCTCTTAAAATATGAAATAAGCACTCATTTCCAGGTGCCATAATATTTATCCTGTGTTCTATTACTGCTCTGGGCTACAGTTTGAGGTGCATTATGACACCCTCTTTTTCTATGGGCTCCATCTCCCAGCTTCTCTGGATGACATCAAAGTTTAATTTGCCTTTGTCTTTGCCTAATCCTGGCCTTCAACAAGCACTGAGACCTTGTAGCACATGTTGTCTAAGTCACCAGAGTTGTTGGCTGCAGGTACCAGGCCTGTATGCAGGAGACTAGGCTCTGGTGTGACCATATGACTAGGTAAGATGTGCACAGAAATGTGTTCACAGGGAGGAAGCTGAGCTTTCAGAGGTCTTCTCTGCCACAGCTGCTCCTGCCCAAGGGAAAATAATTGAAGAGTAATGATAGACATCACTGGTGTGCCAGTCGCTTATCAACATGATGAGAGTGCTTCTCTGTGGGCTACTGACAAGGGACCATAAAAGAAACCTGTCACAAGATAATGGGGCAAATGAACCAGGATCATATCTGTCAGCTCCTTATGCAGCATGGAGCCACACAGTGATGCATGGCTCCTCACAGAGGAGCTATGAAGCTAAGGACAAAGATGGAAGAAGAGAAAAAAGAGAGGAGGTGATGAAAAAAAATACAGGGCCATGCACAGGCAGAGTCAATCCCTGTCACAGCATTGACTCAAAGCTGAATGAGTGAAGGGACAATGCTACCGATGCTACCAATGCTCCCTTGTGTCCAGTTACTCATCAAAATCAGACAGGACACTTATTTTTTTCTTATATACACAAAGGTAATTAATTCAGACATAATGAAAAAAACCCTCACAAAACACTGGAGATTTTTGCTCTTATTCTTTAATTTGGTTAAAGAAAACAAAACTGAAAGAGTCAGCACAACCTGTCAGGAGCTCATCTCTGTGCTTCCCAGGCAGGCAATGGCTCAGCTGTTACGTTAAATGTCAACTGTTGATAGACAGTACCCATCACTGGTAAATAACCAGTACTTTAGGAAGGACATCCTCTGTTCAGGTCACTCAGGACCCCTTCTGTTCCCCTAGTGAGGCAGAGGAGTCCTTAGCATGTGATGATACTGCTAGTCACATCTAGAGATGTGCAGGCTCTGGTAAAGGCTCTGCAAGACAGACAGCCCACTCAATCCTATGAGCCATTGGCCCAGGGGTCAACTGCTCTCTGATTTTATCCCTTCCTTCCCTTCAAACCCTGGGCTATGCAGTCTCTCTGTACCTTAGGATGGCAAACTCAGCATGGGCAGAGATCTCCCCAAGGCAGTAGCCAGAAATAATTCATGGCTGGGACCTGTAGGCTACTGCTGTCTGCCAGAGCAGCAAATCACAGGACAGCAAAGCCTGTGTCCCAGGAGACCAATGAACGTCCATCTGGAGACATGGGAGACACCAAAGGCCCAGGCTGTGATTGCCATCTCACATGATACAGGCAAGAGAGATAGCCAGCCACTGCCAGCCAGTGATTCGTTCTTCCAAAGACAATTCAGATGAATCATCTGATACAGGTATCTTCTCTGCATTAGCCACAACAGGAGTTTAGCTGATCTGCTTTGAAACATTGGCTGTTTGGTATTACCTGTCTCATGTGAGACCTTTAACAAGATCAAGTCTAGAATTACTAAGCTTCTGAGGAGCTACTGGGACTTGGCCTTCCATACAGACCTTCACAGTGGTGTAAGCATGTCGATCTCTGGTCTGGAACAGTGGATTTGTGATCTTAAAACAGTTTAGCTGGGGGCTAACCTTTAGCATATCATGGCTAAGCACCACCACACTTTAACCAGTTAAAGAGCCTTGCATCGTGGATGGAACCCAGGTTAAAGGTGTTTCTCAAGTAACAAGCCACATTGACCTGCAAGAGAAGACAAGCCAGGAAGAGATAGCTAATATATCATTCTTTAGACCCGTAGAAATCTCACCCAATTAACCAACACTTTGGTTTCCTTTCGTCTTTGCAGGCTTCTCTGGCTACAGCTGGGGTATATCTACCACAGTCCTATGTTGCTTTAGGTCAGACACCAATATAAATAACCAAAGCTGGCTGAAGTGAGAAGCCTTGGCTTGTTTTATGACAGGACCCTGGCTTGTTGGCTGATTTCAGGTAAGTCAGACACTGACTCTTTACCTGACTTTCCCTGCCTGTCCAGTAAAAGTTCTCCAACTTCAGAAATGCACAGAGGCTGAGGATTCATGAGGATTGTTCTTTGTCCTGTCCTTAGTGAGAACACTTGTCAAATCCCTGTTTTTAAACTTTAGTGGGAGTTACGCAGGTGCTCAGGATGAGTTGGGCAGACCAGCTTGGCCCAGGGACAAGAAGAGGAAATCTCAAAATGGAAGATCTTCTGCTCTCCCTGGCATGGCTCATGCCACCTGTGACACTGCTTAGTCAGCATAGCCACAAACTAATTAGAAATCTAACAGACACATTAAAACCAGAACCTAAACCCACTAAAAACCAAGCTCACAAAATGCAGTGATGCTTGTACAGCTCTCAGACTCTGGTAAAGGCCCTTGGACGCATCAGATTTAACAGGCATGCCCGATTAACATGGAGGAGGTAGGGAAAATGCAGAGCAGCTGCTGCATACATGATGCAGCCAATTAGAAAACATCACAGAAATTTCTTCCTACTTCAAGACAGTAATCTTTGGAGCTACTACAGACACATTCAGCAGTAATAGTCCATTCTTTACTCTACAACTAAGAGAAACAAAGCATGCAGGCCAACAGGGCATGATCCTTGAAGGTGTCCCCAGAAAGCCCCAAAAGCTCATTTGGTGGATAAGTCACCTTCAGCAACATGGTAAAGCCTCCTGAATTGTGCAAATGGATTAATTAGGACTTACAACAAGTTTTCTGCAAAGCCAGCTTACAAGGTAATGAAAAGACAGAGAAACCGGGCAGAGAGGAAGCCAGGAACATGGAGGACATCAATGTACTTAATGAAGGCTCCCTGTGAAACAGAAACAAACCCCCACACCTTCACCCAGGCTGATCATTTTAACTACACCAGAAAATCACCTTTCCAAGGAGAATGAATGTTTAGGCTTATTGACAAACCTTCTAAGGTAGGTCTTTCTCTTTGCCTGATCCTACTCCTAAGCTGATTGAGGACAGGACAGAGTATTGCAGCAGCTCAGCTTTGTGCTTGTCTCATCACTAATACACAGTGTGTTGCAGCTAGTGTACAGATGTTGCTTGTAGCTGATAGCACCACTAAGGTATGAGGTTTACTCTGCAAAAAGAGGATTAAGCCACAATCATTATCCTAATCAGTGATTTCAAGCCACCTACCATATACCTTTTCAATCCGCCATTAGCAAACCATGGCTGTGAGGACTCTGATGTTACGGCTATGGCTATGGAGGTTGTAAGTGCAGTGACCTACTAAGACTGTCTGTGTGGTCCCAGACATGTGGTCCAGGAGTTGAGCTTCCTTCAGAAGACATCATTCTTAATAGAATATTTCATTACTATTCCATTTCCTTCATGGCTTAAAGACTGTCTCCTCTAGTATCTATAAATACTCTGACAATCCTACCCAGGACTCGCTCATTCCACAAGCTGATTGCTGTTGCAAAAGCTGACTTAAAATAGTAGGACCACAAAAGGAAAAAAACTTAGACTCAGAACTACACATGCTTGTAGCACTTGGCTGAATCACACCCACAGTGATGTCCAGCTCCAAATCGGCACAACTGACCCATGTTTTTTTAAAATATGTTGATTTTCCCCGCCATATAAAATTAAGCTTGGATCCAGCAGAGTGTCTTTTGTGTATGCTTGTGGCTAATTCTTAAAGGAAAGCAGGCAGGAGGAGTGTCACAGAGGAGAGCACACTCAGCTCTGTGCTGCTTGGCTCACTTGTTGAGCTAGGATGGTACAGGGGCTGGGAAAAGCAAATGACACTAGGTGACACTTTCCAAAGAAGGGACATCTTTGCATAGTGCATGCTTAAAGCATGGGCACACTGACCCACAGGACATTGTGCATGCTAAAAGCTCACACAAATTCAAAGAGCAATTAAACAAATTTGTGACAGAAAAATTCATCAAGGGCTATTAATTGCAAAGATGGAATCTCTGCTTCAGGCATTCCCTCAGTCCCACACGCACGGAGGCCAGGACAGTACCCTGGGATAGTATCAGAATATACTAGTCCCATTAGCCATTTTTTTCCTGTCCCTTAGTAGAGAGAGAATGGATGTCCTGAGTAGTACCAGTCCACATCAATGTGTAGCCATGGGATGTTGACCTGTGCATACCACAGACCCACACTGGACTTCCTGACTATGAAGAAAATTACCTCTAACTTCAAGTAGCAGTGTCATAAGACTACAAACAAAACTACTTTTTATCTTGGCGCATACCTGTGAGACCTATGAAGTTCCCAAGAGGAAGATCTATTGCTAATGTGAGGAGGCAGAGAAGGTGACTACACCATTTTGCCTGAACTGCCCATCTGTTTTGCCTTCTGTTGTTTTTTTCTCCCCAGAGGCTAAAATGCACATGAATCATTAACAATGTCGTAGACCCCGTGTGCACTATCATGGTTTGGATAATTAATCTTGAGCCAATGTGATTCAGTGAATTCATAAAGTTGCTGTTGCTGGAGTGGAAATTCCTGTTACCTTCAGCAGGGCTGGATTTGCTTTTTGTCTGCATCTGCACATTTGCAGATGCCTGTGATCCCACGTATCTTATCTATGTACAGTGTATACAGATAAGGGGTAAATATGTGCAGAGCAGAAGAGAATGAGAAAAAAAGCATCATGATCCAAAGTTTTAGTGGCACCTTTTTCCAAGAAAGAAGGCTCATCATGGCTCCTGTACAAGAAATCAGGCTTGTCGTGAGGAGCTTGGGTGTCTGTGTATCACATCTAGAACCTCGGAATACATTTCCAGTACTTTGGTCTTTTGGTCTTTTTGCCCATTCAAGCAGATTCTTTACTTAGCATCTTAATCGCATTTAGTTGAGACATCCCTGTTGAGAAGACCACAGTGAACTAGACTGGTTAAAGGGCAGTGACCCTGCAGATCTTAGGCAGGAGAGACATCCATATTCTCTCATCCCCCTCCATTGTCCATCTCCTTTCTTATGCACAGAAGCAATTAGATGAGATGCTCAGGTTTTAACTGAGTATCAGAGCTTAGTTTGATTTCAAAATATTCAGCTGTTAGGAGCAAGATATACATGCTCCAGACACTAAGTTTTATGCAAGTTCCTCTTCAACATTTGGCCCGTAATTCCTCCAATACCATTGTCCAGGTGAGCTGTCTGGATTTGGCTTTCGTGGTATGTAAGATTCTCCTGCTGCTGAATGCAAAAATCTGTCTATATCTGAGGACATTAAGACCCTGTTGACCCTTTCCTCCTGGAGGGTGATTTTGTTAATTCCTGTTTGGTAGCTGCTATGTCAGAGTCTTGGTCCTGCCAATCGTTTAGAGACATTCCAAAGGTCTCAGTAAAGTGCTTAAAATCTGGGCTGGAAATGTTCAATTTGATGGCACTGTTTTCTCCCTGTGAGTCTTGAGTACTAGGTTAGATGTCTGTTGCTTTTAGCAATCTCTTGTTTGTTCTTTCTCAAGAGTCAACAGGTGCTTTTCCCACCCAACCAACAAGCGTGTCTGACATTGGCCCAGCTGATATCCACCTCTCTCTGGGTGCAGAGCCCATCTGTGCAACATGAGCAATACACACCCGTTTCTGACAGCAAAGCAGCTTTTCTGCATCAAGAGGACATTGTGTTTTCAGGGAGTGAGCAAGACAGGAGTCACATAAAAATAGTCACCCAACTTCCTTTCCTAATACAGGTTTCACAGACTTCTCATTTGCCACATTTGTCACAATTTGCCACATACGGTCTGTCCAGTCAAGCAGGCAGGCTTGAGTGTACACAACTGTATGCGGTTTGAGGTGCTTGTCTTCTTTTTTTCAATTAATACAATTTGGTTTCTTTTACGGTCAAATGTGAAACGTGGGCTTGAAGTGTTAAAAAAACCCAGCACAGTAGTGGAGAGCTTGCACAAAACTAGAGTGATGAGTTTTCTATCTGTGCTCACTCAGTTAAGTGATAGAAAAAATCCCATGCAGTGTGTCCTGAGCGGCCTTCTGCTCACCATTCAGGGAGTGAAAAATGTTATTTGTCCTAAACACAGACATGGTAAAAATAGAAATTGTATCCTAAGCCATATTTAGCATTTCATTTAAATGACCTCGTTTTTAACAAGTGTACCTAGATGATTCACATATTAGAAAAATCAGGCTACATACAGAGCTGTCCAAATGGGAAAATATAACATGTCCAGATAAAAGTAGAAGTTTTAATGCATCTTGGATTCAGATCTTTACAGTACTGACCAGATGTTAGTGGTGGTCTCTCTTCCATGCCTTCGTTCTCCTTTTCTCAGTAAATGTGAACTGCAATCTACCTTGTGCTAGGACAACCCCATAGTTCCTCTCCCCAAAGTCAAGAGAAAACTGACAAACAGCCCAGCCAGAGTTGTTTGATCTAGAATAGAACAGCCCGTGCTTGAGAAGCCCACTGACATCAAGGCAAAGACATGAAGTAAGGCAAACACTGATGGGGTAGGAGGAAGTAACTCTGCCCCAGGAGAGCAGGGCATTCTGGATCAGGGTCCAGGAGCATAGTGGCATCTCCATCCTTGGGAACCATCCACCATCAGACTTGACCTGGTTGTGCGCGTGTGTGGGAGAGGACGGGCACAGAGACCTCCAGACCTCCCTTCCCACCTAAACCTTTCTGGAATTTTACAAATGTGCGAGCTGCTTACATCTAACCCAAAGGATGGGGTTGAATATACCAGAAAATGAAATCTAAGCAGCAAAACTTTGGCCCTGAAATTGTTGTGGAAACAGAATGATTGTATTAGCAGACTAGCTTGAGCATTAGTATAAACATATCATTCTAACAGAAAGCACAACTATTTCATGCAGAGTTAATAGAGCTCTACTGGGTTGCTCTTAATAGTTGTTTATTTTATTTTCCACTGTTCATAATAAACCTTTGTGCATCTGAAGATAGCTCTCTCTAATGAGTACTGTATTAGTACCTGCGCATTATCGGTGTGCATGGGTGTGTTTGTGCATGCTGATGACACCTCAGGTATATGTAGAGGGCTACCCAGCTTCGTTGAAAAATGTATATTCACTGAGAAATATTAAATGGTTTTCATTCACAAAAAGTTCACCAATTCCAAAACTGGGTTACGATATGATTGCAATCCTTGGCAGTCACTGCCAGATCTCTTCCTTTCAGGAAGACCTGCACAGAAGAAATCGTGCAAGGAAGACAAGGGACAGTTAAAAGGAAAAGTCAGCAAATTTAAAAAAATAAATAAAAATTTTAAATGGCTTGTTCTGATTCATTCAAAATTATCTCTCAGAAGAATGATATTCCCCCAGAACATGAAGCCTTGCTGTTTTTTGGTTTTGGTTTTGGTGTGGGTTTTTTTTTCAGTAAGACTCCAGTGACGTGCTCTGTCATCCTCCTCTTGAGATTTTTGTCACAGATTGGTCTCCTGATAAGAGTCAAGATCCTGACGTGCAAAATGAGACAAAGAAGAAGGATACAGGGGGATGATGATTTCCAGAAGTAAATCTTGGTGCTACCTGAGAGTCTTAACTAAAATATATCATGTCTGCTTAATGAACAAGTTGTTTTTAATTTTGGTTAAGACATTTTGGTTCATTGAGGCACATGGACAACAGCTGGGTTAAGTTACTAACAAGGTGCTCAAAACCAGAGTTCAACTGAAAAACAGGGAGGAGCTGAGAACAAAAGACAAATCCGACTCAAAATTTTGCATGGAACTTCGTCAACGCTGATCAAATCAGTGCTGGAGCAGAGGGATGGGTGACTGCTCAGCAGTGTGCAACAACCATAGAGAATGGGTTTTTTAACTGAAGTGGGACAAGGCATCCTTAAAGGCTTCTGGTTGAGGTCCACATCTTTATTTTTTCTTCATTGACTGCAGCTGAGAAACTAGTCAGAAAAATTTGCACCTCATGAATCCCTAGGAGACTACACTTGCAGTTACTGCCCCCATTGTGGGTACAAGCAAATTAAAAGAAGTCAGAGCCAACTTACTTGAAGATCCAATTCCAGCACTGTCTTCGGATGCACCAGTGGATTTCATCTGTAGGCCTACCTGTGAGCTAGGCTAACCCCATTACAGAGGGAGTATCCACAACACAGCATTAGAGGTACTTCTTTCTTTATTTCCACTGCCTTTTTTCTACGCAACTGATCTCTGGAGTGGCTGTCTATGCTGGAGTGTATGGCCACTTCTTTATTTTATCCAGAGATGTCAGTTGTAGCATATTCTCATCTGGCTGAATTCTTCAAAACAAAGTCCATGACTGGAAAAAGTGCTGTGTCCCGAGAAATGTGGTAACAGCTGACTGCAGTGTTCAACATGGCCTTCATTGATTTTTTTTTTTTCCT